>PVJX010012866.1:0-49007 GCA_004027295.1 Dolichotis patagonum | reverse complement strand
TCCTGAAATATTGTTCCCATCTTAGTCACTTTTCACATTGCTGAGACAAAACACCTGACTCCCCAGGTTAAAGGAGCAAAGGTTTATTTAGCTCACAGTTTGTAGAGGTTTCAGTCTATAGTTGCCTCCAAGGGAGGGTGGCATATGACAGAGGGGAAACTGTACATGACAGCAGAAGACAGCAAAAGCAGAAAGAGAGCTTAGTGGCATGTTTCTGCCCCTTTTATATTATATTTAGACTGCAGTGATTAGGACAGTCCCAAATCAATCAGTGGACTGACTCGGTAATCACACAACTCCAATCCCAGAATCACACACTCTAGGTTTAGCCATCTCTGAAAAAGCCTAAGACTGCTTGAGGCTTTGGGGGGCTATCTAGACACAAACCATAATAATCCCCAAGAGACTCAGCGAAAAAAGCGAACTGACTCACATAAGTATGAATGAGATGAATGAAATGCAGATTCACCTCACTGTCTCTGACCCCAAGAATCTCGTGTCTTTTGCTGGTAGTCAGGAAACCATGGCAAACTAACATATGCCCCATAAGTAAAGTGAATCCCAGACATTATAAAAATATCAAAAATATTCTTAGCTATTTTTGTGATGAGAGCCTAACAAGATTTCAATAAAAACAGTGATGCCAAAGGTTTCATGGAAAGACTTTAAGGTATGGCTAGTTCAATTTTCATCCAAAATTTAAGAAAAAAGGCTTTGTAGTAATCTGAATTCATTCCAGTTTGAATGAGTCATAAATTTCCTAGAAGCTATACAACATAAATAGAATATATTTTTAACATTGCTATGCTTTACAAAAATTTTGTATTTTCATATTTTTATTACATTAAAATACTAAGTATCTAATGGAAAAAGTTGAAATATAGGCCCTGTGTTTTTTTCTTTACAAATGAACTAATGAACATTAAAGAGAATGGTTAACTGTTTTAAAATTTTTAAATAAAAGGAGAAAGGAAAAATAATTCTAAATTTTCTCTGTGTGACTGTTCTGATATTCCCTGTCATTTCATTTTTAAATGATTGTCCATTCCCTGGGAATAAGCCTCATCCCATTGCATCGCACATATGGACTAACTTAGCTGGCATTTTCGTTATCAAAAATAAGCAAGTCTGAACGTGAGTGTTCTGTCAATCAGAACACTTAGCCATGTTGCAGGCTAACTGATGTCCAAAGCCATTACCCAGGCATAAAATGCTTTACCAAAACACAAATTAAATAGCTTTAGAGCTCTTAGCCGGATGCATTGCCAAAATATGCAAGGGATGAAATATGTATGGGATTTCTTCAGGAGAAGAAATTGAAACCAGGAGCCAACTACTTCTCAGCAGTGCAAATTGCACTCCAACTCTGTATTTTCATGTCTGGTCTTGTTTGTCTTAAGTAGATTGTAAACTTAGTAGGAAAGAGAGAAAAATCTGTCTCTTTCTATATTCTATCAGCCAGTAGAGCACATTTCTATTAGTACTTGTGTTGCAAAATAAATATTTATTGCCAAGAAAGGAATTCACTTTTATTATTTAAAAAAAATGAACAGGGAATCCAGGGGTTTGATTCCTGGCCTAGGATGAAACTTTTGCATAAGCCACTTTATCTGTCTCTTTATTTTCCTCTCTAATAAAATGCAAGTGGTCACTACCTGTCCCCAGACACAGTGTGAGGTTTCATTGTAAAATATCTGTGAAGTTAATTTAGTTCCTCTGCAGACAGGCATTTGTATAAATAGCAAATATTATTACCATGACTGGGTTGAGTTGAGTAACACCCCAAAGTTTCAGTCAAAGGAATTCAGAAAGATATATGCCTTTTTGATGTGTCATTGTCAGACAAAACACCATGTAATGACATAGCCCAATTCTGGCTTATGAGAGCAGGAAAACTAGAGTGAATCCTGCCCTCCTCCATGCTAAGGAGCAGCCTTAAAGTCCTCTTCAGTTCTCATTTCCCCAAAACCAAAAGGATGCTTCAGTGGGAAGAACACGTGACGGGACTTACTGAAACTGTTTTACTATCTGAGCAATTTGTAAAGATTTAGATTTTCCCTAAATATTTTCAAGATCGTATTCAATATTCAAGTGAACTGGAGCTAATATAAAGAATATTTCTTCCAAAAACTTCAAGGAGAAATGATGCTAATCTCCCAACCCAAGTCCTACCAGCCCTGCATCCAGCCCTGTTCCGGCTGAATTAACATGAGACACAGAACATCTAACGTAAATTTCTCCAGCTCATTAAATAAGATCCTTACTATTTTGTTGAAGGTCTTAAAAAATACATGTCAGTATAAAACAAACCATTCTTTTAGGGGAAAAAAAAAGGATCTCTTTCGGAACCAGGCAATTTAGAGAGAACTGTTAACATTCAGGGTTGGTTTTCAATCAACTCGTAGTTCTCAGACTGTACTTTCTGCCTTCAGGGTGGGTCCCGTGATTTCTATGCCTCAATGTAAACACGAAAGTGCAAAACACCACACATTTTTTTTTTGAATGACCTAATGGAAATCTTGAGAGTTGTCACATCTTTCTCGTTTTGTAAACCCATTTTGATTGACTAATGTTTAGAGAGCAGAACAAAAACTCATAATCCAATTAAAATTTTAAAAATTGGAGTATGAAGTACTGGCTTTCTAATTTAGTTAATTTAAAAAAATACACCATCTTCTAAACTCTACCCCCCAGATATTTGACAGGAGAACACAAAACATTGTCCTTTTTGAAGCCAAGTAAAAAAGTAAATAAATAAAAGGTGTCCTAAATCAACTTTGTCCTAAATCAAAGTTTGTAGTACATACAAGAACTGAACGCTGAGATACCTTTGTACACACAGTGTGAAAGGCAAGCATCCCATTGACATTAGTGCAGGTTCCCTGAAAACTTACAATACCCAATCAGGACATTAGGGTACCCTCTCTTCAAGGATACCATAATGTGCGCAGTTCTTAAATCAGTTACATATGTGCAATACCTAAATACGTGCTTATGTTTTTATGATAGTATGAATTCAGAATTTTTCCTGGAACAAATTAGTGAAGACTTGAGATTATACATTGATGGCTTATTTACACAATATCTGAGAGAGCTTTGTGCTATAAGCAGCAAATCGGAGTACTGTGACAAAGACCTTATGACTTCAAAGCCTAAAGTCCTTAATATCTGTCCCTTTATAAATGCCAATCACTATGACAGACAATTATTAACAAAGAAAAACATTCTTCATTCAATGACATCTTTAAAAATTGTTCAGTGACACGAATGTGGAAGGGTGGCTGAACAGTCTCAAGTATCAAGTTTTTATAGTGGTAATCAAAATCTGAAAACTCTTCACATGCACCAGACTTTAAGATTTTGTATGATTGCTGACCACTTTATTCTGTGACGCTTGTACAAACCTTTTTGAGAGAAATAAAACGATTCTTGCTGTCTACTCTCTGGCATAGAATCAGGTCCAAATGAACTACATTTCTGAGTGTTGGTGGCCAAACCTAGTATTTAAAGTAAAGTAGCATTTAGGGTTCTATTGATGGAGAAAAATAAACTACAATGAAAGCATAACTGTTAGACTCGAGGCTGGCTCTCCCGGGGAGTCTTTCCTAAGTGTGTAATTTGGTTAGCACTCGGCAGTCCTCTCAAATACACTGTGCTGTTTAAATTCTCTCTCAATTATAATCTACTCCCCAGGCTCATAAATGACAACAGACAAGAACATATAGGACAACATAACAAGGCAGGCTTCACAATTAATGGCAAACTTCAAGCTGAAGCTTCTAGAACTCCATTTAATAAGCAAAAAAGTGTGATGAGAGGTGGGAGGCATGGTACTATGGATCAAATTATAGGTCATAGCATAACACATTAGCCGTGTACTGAAAGGATATAAATCTCAATTAGCAAGAAAAGACTGTCATCACTCAACTGTCTTAGTGTCACTCTGGCCATTTAAAATATGTGCCATGCCTTAGAATTAAAAAGCTGTTTCTAGCAAATACATGTTGCTTTATGATAATTACACGTGATTATAGGATTCATGTATTTTAGTAAAAGAACATTTTCAACCATAGCTACTTTTTTTTTTTTGAAAGCTGTAAAGGAAAAAATAATTTCCCCAGAGTTCCTTACATGCAAAAAATACATAAATTGCTCTCGGATGTTAGACAATGTAGCCCTGCCATCTAGTGGTTAAAACAGGAAACGCAATTCTGGAACACTACAAAACTTAAACTGATTTCTCCTGTTAAATTTTGATCCTTTTGCACTAAAAACACAAAATATTAAGTTACAAGAAAAACTTAAATTCAGTCATGTATAATTAACCAGATTAAAATTAAAGGCAAGGATTTTCACGTGATTAATTTACCATTACATTAGGAATTAATGAAATATGTATTTGTTTAAAATAGTTTGAGCTAAATTCATATAGATTTGTGAACTATATTAGCCATGAATTCTAAACAACAATATCCGAGTAAAAAATCATTTCAACACACATGTGCTATCTAGTATATGGGTGGCATTGTACCTTTTGAGGCCTGTTTGGCTTTCTTTCAACTAGGAAAGATTTTTCTCTACTCATTCCTGCACCTCAGGTCCTTCACTCATAAGATAATTTGTGAAGACCCAGAGAATACACAAGGTCTTGCTTTAAAATATAAAATTCTCCCATAGGAAATCATTAGTGGACTTTGCTGAATGGAGCCACTTGACTATTATGGCCACGCAGAATACACCAAATTCAAAATGTTACTGTTTGTCAATTTTTCTTTTATGTCCTCTGTCATGGTTTATGTCGGTGGCCCCCAGGCCTCATGTATTTGCATTGTGCATTTGTGAGTGGTTCACTGTCTAGTGCTTGGATTGGTGGTATCAGTGCTACATCCTCCTAGGGGTGGAGCCAGGATGTGATGTAATGGCAGGAAGAAGGCGTCTCTCTCTTGCCATTTTCCGCCTTGCTGTTTGTAGCCGCCATGAACTGCGGCCCAACCATGCCACCCTGCCTTGGAGCCAACTGAGTATGGACTGAAACCTCCAAAAACTGTAAGAAAGAAACCTTTCCTTTCCCAACCTTGGGCATCAGGTATTTTGTCTCAGTGATGAGTAAAAAGTAACTAAGACATCCTCCTAGTCATCTGATTTTCATGAGATTTTCCTCAGAAGGTACACTAAACAATTAGATATTTAAAATATAGAAATATAGATTGTTCTTATAAAAGGTACTATATTATATTGGTATACAAATATAATATATGAAGTTTTATTTCATTATTAAAGTATAAAATATGTATTTATGACCAAGAAAACCTATGTTTATTATGTTTTAATTTTTTATGTGGTCCCTCCTAGCATTTTTTTAATTTTCTTCCCTCTAATTGTGACTAAAATCTCTTGGGTCTCATAAAAAAGTAAGATCAAAGTAACATTAAAATATTTGAAGCACCATATACAAAAGAAATAAATGCTGATGTCCACTAAAATCCAAAATAAATAATCTCCTGAAGCTCATTAAATACTGTATTCAGTTCTGTTTCTGAGCTCTAAGCTCACGTGTACATTCTGAATTCCACATGCTGTAACATATGTGTACACATGCTACATGTCTTACATTTGCAGACTGTAAGATGTCTTGAGAGCTGACTTACAAAGAATTTGTGCAGTGAATAATTGCAGTATAGTCTCCAATCAACAAAATTTGTTTTTTCCAGTAACAGCATGAAAAATGTTGAGGTCAACAGCAAAGTGGCGAACACTATATTTTTGTCTCTAAAAACTTTAAAAATTATAAATTTTTTAGGGAGCCTTTCACCACTAGTACTCTTTGAGTCTAAGTAAATGTGTTACTATGTACATATTATAGTTAATTCTTATTCAATAGTTGATGCTGAATACAAAGTGTGGCATCCACTGTTAATGTCATCAGATTTTTAATTTAATTACTGAAATTGACTTCTAGGATGGGTCATCCTGATTTGCTTTGAAAGTCATTATTGCATCACATTGCAATTCTAGATTGATCTGTTTTATTCGCCTAAATCAGTATTTAATTGCCAATGCAATTGGCATTGGACTCATAAACACACACAAAAATACAACTACATAAAAATATCCTCTCAACTGCTCAGACACCTAATTCCTTCTTTCATTACTGGGCATCAAGAAAATAGGTGACATTGATGGAATGGGAGTATAGAATGGGATCATAAGAACCATATAATGCAATAATATTGTTGAGTGTCTTGTATTATATGACTTACGAGTAGGTCAATAATTTTCCAAAACTAAATTTCACTTTAAGTAGAAGGAAAAACGGAGAGGAAATATATATGCAAACCTCAGGTAGTACTTTAAAAGAATCAATATGTTCGTGGCAATTATTACCACACAAGGAGTTGCTATGAACTGCACCTTGGTAGACTTCACAGCAGATCCAGGCACCGACTACATGCTTAGTGGTAGAAAGTGGTCAGATCAATTTATAATCAAAAGGCGTAATAGAGAACGCCGCTGCGTAAATGCTTACAGTTTCTAAGCCCAGAAGTACGAGAAGTGGGATTGTTGTCATTCCCCCTTGAATCCATTCCTCCAAAGACACCGTTCCATCATGATCATAGTCGATTTCTTCCATCATTTCATGAAGGATCTGGAGAAAAGAAAATGAGGGTTGCAAAGAATCAGTGCAAAGTTGCAAAGAATCAGTGAAATAAATCCTGTTTAATACAACACAACATTACATGGAACTGGTTATTACAGCAGTGACCAGTAGGTAAATGGAGAGTTGCCATATACAATTCGGTTGCTTAACACAACATTAATCCTATTATTGAGAAAATAGTGACTGTTCCAACTTCTAGAACTTGGTACCAATCAACTTGCAAAAAATAAGAGCTTAAAATTTTATTATTTTTCCAATGAATAGCACAGTTAAAATAAGAAAGTAACTTCAAGGGTGAAAGTGGTCTTTGATTACTTGCTCGGTTTTTTTTTAAGGTTCATATATATGCCAGAAAATGTCTGAACAAATTAACTTCATGGCAAAGAGCTCAAATAACTCTGCTAAGCAGAAAGGAGTGAGGGAATTAAGTTGCTTTTAATTGCCCATCAGAACTTAATAAAGCCAAAAAGTTAAATGATCTAATCATATTTGATTAGACTTCCTTTCTGAAGATGATTTGCACATAATATTCCAGAATGTTCTCCATGGTGTCCTAACACTTTTCCCTCTGTGGTTAGATGATAATCTCAGTACTTACTTCAAAGACCTGTCATGGGAATTAAATGAGTTAAGCTTTTATAAACAGAAGACACACTGGCATATATAGTACATAGATAGTACATATAAAGAACATAGAAAGTTTCTGTATACATATATAGTACATAGAAAGTGCTGTTTGTGTTATTATTAATAAAGACAATAGAAGCAGTCTAATCACGTAACCTCTGGCTGCTGAAAACAGGAAAAAAAGTTCCTATCAATAATGGCACCGTTAAATTGTCAACTTTGATAAGAACTTCAAGAAGGAAAGGAATTAATTGCTTTTAGATAACAAGGAAATTGTCAACAGTCAAAAAGAAGGAAACAGGATTAGCAGAAATGTGAAAAGTTGCAATTAAAAAAATACATTGTTTCCTGGTAGAACCGTAATTCCCCTAAACATTTCTGTGCTTATCATTTACTGTGTTTCCTCACTAAGTATTTGAAAAATAGATTACTGTCTGTTATAACAAGGTACTGATCTACAAGTACTGGGATAAGAACTGTTAGGGATAAAATGATGCTGGAATAATTGTTTCATTATTAAATAAAAGGAAGTATTTGGAATTTCATACAATGGCATAAGACCCAGTTAAAATGCCCTGCCTCCTGAGGGCATGCTGATGAATTAGTAGAGAATGAATAAATGAGTCGAAAATTAAAAATACAGGACACCTGTTCTGGGTGGCTGAAGCTATCCTTGTATCCCTCAGGAAGCTAACGTGACCGTCTGGATTAGTTTGAGAACATCTGCTTCTGAAGACATTCTGTCTTTCCCTAAGCTTATCAGTATCAAATACGTACCCATCTCTAATCACGTAATGCGGAGTTCATAAGAGTCTGTAAATGTGTACATTTGTCTCAGAAGAAGATTGCTGCTGAGGCCTTTGCTGAATTGAGGCAGTACTGACTGCAGACACAGCGTTCAAGGTAAGGCTTTTTATCCTGCTTTCCCACAGTTTAAACTGCCCAGGTGGAAGTGGAAGTGAATATATCAGGAAGATGCGTGACAAATAAGGCGACACGCATTGTTTGTATTCTCCAGAGGTACTTGTTGTTTCTGGGCTGTCCGGACACCATTAGGTTTTGTTATGTTCTGTTTTGCTTTTCTAGCATCTACATCTCATTTTTCACAAACTTACATTTTTTGAACAAAAGTAATTTTTGCCAGGGGGCCATAGGGATCACTTATGCTTTAAAAGCTGACAGGAAAAAAAAAAAACCTCCCCTCCTTCTTGGCTCCCATGTGAACAAGCAGGCTTGACTGATAGGTGGAAAACTTCCCCAGATAATAAACTGAGTTAGGAAGAGAGAGCTGGTCTACGTGCAGGTAATCAGAAAGGGCAACGAAACGTTAAGCAGTCCCTGGATTTCAGTGAGAAGAGGCCTCAGGTGAATCAAGCAGTACATTAAATACACGTCACATTGGGTTTATTAGTCCACGGACACAGTGCCACCAGTTCACGACAGCTCTCACTTACTGCAGCACAGCAGATCTTTCCCCATATCAAAACAAACAAAAGCCCAAAGTGGGGTGGAGTTAAAACTGGAAAAATCTTAACCCTTGTAGGAATGGTGCCCTCTCTGAACCACGACATCTGCTTTATTTCCTTTAGTTTAGAAACAATGAGAAACTAGATCAGTGCCTGAATCACATAATCCTGGCTATAATTACATTATCAAATGCATACGTATGAACACTGATTTACAAACAGCCTTCTGAAATTCATAGAAAAGACGAACCATGTAAAGAAACAATTGATCCATCTTTGCTCTATTCATGTGTAGTTGGCTAAACTTAACTGGCTTCAAAAATAAACTAACGTCACTATCTCCGATAAATTTCTCAGATTATCTGTGGTTGAAGTCAACAGTTCTGTACCAGTGCATTACAAATACATTGAAATGGTGCTGGAAGTTTTATCTAAACCTGTCTAAAATTAGAAGTCTCTATATTCTTACACACAATTTTGCATACTACTTCTTTAAAGAACTTAATTAAAAATTCTTGGCTTTAACTTTAACTGGGTCGAAGAGCACTAGGCCAAGATTGTCAAATTACCATACACCGCTGCGAGTCTCGGGATTCGAGTTCACGGCCTAGGCTGTTTGCGGATTTTCCCTTAAAACCTAACCAATAATTGTTGGTGAAAATCTTCGCAATATTTGGCAGAAACCACAAACTTCCTCTGCATTTGTTTTGTTGTTGGTGGTTTTGTTTTGTTTTGTTTTGTTTTGGGCAGGAGGTTTGCAAGAAGCCAATGGGAGAGCGCTATCCAGGTCTCCTTGCAGCTGATTGGCTCCTGCCTTGTACCCCATCTCTAGCGCATCCTAACAGTTTGCTGGGCTGTGTAGCTACCTCCAGTGTTCTCAGTTTCCTTCTTCTTAAAACTTAAAATCCTTAAGACACTGCTAGAAGGTGCTGCGCCTTGCAAAGGCCTTATTAATAGAGAATTTTATTAAATTAAATTACAAAACTGCGGCAGATATAGCATAAACTTTTTTTTTAAAATGCGCATTTACAGGTACTCTTCTGACGACATGTGAAATTAGGGACATAACCCCCATGAATTTCAGGGATCCATTGTATTTGTGTCTCAATCCATGAACAGAAAACAATGTGTCAGAGAGCTGTAAGCATCCACGAACATTCACACATGCAGTAACAAAATGATCTGTGCAAACAGCTACTTCATCATGATCTTTCCATGACATGCACGAAAAGCTCTCTGCTTACCTACGTGTATGATAAGTGGAACATTCAAAACAACTTCCGTGCAGAAGAAGGCCAGAGTTACTGCTAAAGGCATTATGTCATCACATGTACCTGGCTGTCATGTTCAAAATTCACTCTGACTTCTGATTAGAAATGGTAACACAGTTATCCAAAGACGAAATCAAATTTCAGTAAGGTCCTTGAAAAGATAACAAGGAGAAGGACCATCTCGAACACAGTAAACAGCTAAATCAGTCATCTACCTACTGGATTAAGTTCGGTGACATCCCATTCAAGATACTCTGCGACATGCATCATCTGGCTGATGATATTTTCCAGCTCCTGGAGAATAGGGGTGGGGGGAAAAAGGAGAAGATCGTGTTAACCTTTCACTTCGAGGACACATTTTGTTGAAGAAGCAGCTCAAATATTAGAATTCTATGATCATTTACCTTTGCACAAAATGATTTTTTAATATCATGCAGCCAAAGGGAGCACATGCAAAATGCTTTTCAAAGATCCACTTAACTACACAGAAAGAGGAGTTTAAATATAAATTTGTCTTGTGCTTTGCCTAGACATTTTCACCATGAGAGGGCACAATGATACCAAGAAATATTTTCTTCTGGAAAGCAGTGCCTCAGGAGAGCAGGAACCAATGTGTATTTTCACAGGAGGGAATTTTTTAAAGTCACGGAGTAGCCTGACCCTTTGGCTTGAAAACAGATGTTGCAGAGTGAAAGGAAGGATTTGAGAGTGACTGAAAGGTTTATTTTTATTTTGATACTCTGAGAACATCCATTGACTGTGCTAGTCAGTTATTGGGATAATTCACTCCCAACAGGGTGTTCTGGGTCAAGTTTTGGAGGCTAAGTGTATGTAGAGTTTATTTTGTGAGTGGATGAAATTTTAGTTTGGATTTTCATATTATTCTGTTTAATTGTAAACCCTCTGAAGAACTTCTAGGTAATACAGATGGCTTGACTTAGTAAATTAAAATATTTTTGATACATATATATTTAATACCTTAATTTTTTCATCACTATATACTGAAAAAATTAAATATGATTTTAAAAGACAATTTTAGTTTTAAATATAGATACAATATAGCTTAAATTTGGTGTTTCATAGTATAAAATGTTAGAAGTATAAAACTTGAAAGTATGCTACTCAAACATTATTCTACACAAATCCCTCATATATGTGTGTACAATGTTCATTGGCTAGAAAGAACATGGTTTTAAAAGTGTCTGTTTAGGAATTAGAGTCTCTCTAAGAAACTATTGAATGCTATACTCTTTATTTCCAAAAAATTTATAAATGTTATTTATGTAAAACAATTTGTCCTGGAATTAATATAAATATAAAAGCATTTTTTGGAAAAATAATTCATTGTGTGTGTGTATATGTGTGTGTGTGTGTGTGTGTGTGTGTGAAGTTTGTGCCTGTGTGTTACTGATCTATTTCCTACAGCTGTATATTTGCTTAAATCCAGTTTAATAGTTTGGGCAAGTTAATAAGAGCTGGGATTATTTTTTCAGAGCAGAAACTATTTTTCACAGACTTTAATGTGACATTGCATAAGATATCTAACCTCATGCTCAGTTTTGTCATTGGTAAAGTGGATATTCTCATCTTTTCGGGTTCATAAACTTACCTCAAAGGTTAAACATGTTCTTCTAAGGAGTACATTAATCTTATTGTTTGAGATATTACAAATGGAGAGTACAAATAAGTCTTATTGTGAGACATAGTTAGAATTTTTAAATTATCAATTTTCTCCCTGTTTTGCTTCCAAAAATTTAACTGCGACACATTTAAAATATTAACACAAACGACCTCAAAAGGTAGTATTTAAAAGTGATGTTGAGGGAAATTATTGGTATAGTAGACTGGAGCAAATCCTAAATATTAAATCCAAGTATTTGAATACAGAAAAAGAAGAAAAAAGTAGGAAAAAGACTAATCATAAACAAATTAAATTTATTCCCAACCCATTGTTAAATATTGGGAACACATTTATAAACAATGCGAGAGAACTATCATATCAGAAAATGGCAAGAGAACAAAAAACTTGTTTTTGGCAGAATTTATAGACCACCTGCCCATGGCTAAAAGACTAATAAAGAAATATCACTTAAGATTAAGAAGAAATGACAAATAAAACAAATCTGCATTAAAATACAATTTGCATTAGTGTAGCCATAAGTGTGACCATGAGGACAGTGAAATATCTAGTAAAAAAATTCACAAATTCCTAGTTGTGCCAAAGCACCAGAAAATGAGGAAATTAATTGTGTACCTTAATATTCCTAAAAGGAAAAGGGAAGATTAGTAGACACTAAAAAGGAATACCATAAGAAAAAAATACTGAGACCTAAACATAAGAAATCCTAAAACAACCATATCTAGCACTTTCCTAGGGTAGGAATTATAAATATTTCTTTCTTTTGGAGAAGCTAATATGCCATTTATCCCATTGAGTGGTACATAGACCTGTCTGCAAACTCCTCACTTTTTTGTTATTCATTTATAACTTTATGTGATTATTGCTTTATTGCTATCTCTTTTTCATGAGAGAATGGGCAACAATATTATACAAAAAATATGTTATCAGCAAATGTACACTATATTTTTGGATGACACCTGACATAGACTTTCACCAAATACCGATGCATGAGGCTGATTTCTACTTCTCAGAAACTATTGATGGTTTTCTTATCTTACCAATACAATGAACATTTAATAGTTCTTTCTAGTTAATCAAACAGAAATGGTATTTCTCTCCCATGTTATATTATTTAAACTATAGTGTGTAAAGTGTCTATAAAATTGGATGACATATTTTAAAAAGGCAATTTGTCAAGTCAGTCTGTAGATACACTTATTTCAACAACATCTATGACAAAATACTTTTTAAAAATGACAAAATAAAAAACTAAATTGACTTTATAGTTCCTTTAGTGTCTACTTGTACTCTCAATATTTTCTTTGGTGTCAGATCTCACAAGTAGTTTTTCTTTCTTCCTAGATCAATGGTCTCAACATTACCTTATGTTTTATTCAGTTAATGTTGGAATCTTCCTTTTTTATCTAAGTTCAGCACAGAAAAAAGTCATGCTTTGGTAACAAAACTTCAATAGAAGAATCATAATCCTGCCTTATCAGACCACTTTTTCTCCTAATGTCGAATGATAAAATGTCATGTGAGTGGTTGTGATATTAAATCTTCCTTCTGTGGTGTTAGCTATACATTTATTCACTGCCATTTTTCAGAAGAAATTTCTTTAAAATTTTCACTGATAATTCGAATTGAAAATTACCGAGCTGTCCAGGAAGCCATTTCCATCCGTGTCATAAAGGCGAAACATAACTGGAATAAAAAAGGTATTGAAAAAGGCTGTAAGTGAACAGAATCAAGGTTAGTTTAAAGCAAATTCTTTAAAATTTAGTTTGTGTTGAAAACATACACCAACATCCTCTCCACTCAAGCAGTTATTTCATGAGATAATTTACTAAGTCATGTTAAAAATGAATGAGTCAATCAACCAGTAAAATACTGGATATTAAATTTAATGTTTATCAAATTTTGCTTGTATATAAGAAATACTGAAATGTAATTCATTTATCTCAAACTTTTTATTATTATATACAAACTTAAAAATATCAGAAGTTGAAACATTCAGAATCTGGGTAAGAAAAAAAAATTTTGGAAATTTAGAAGTAAATCATAATTTAGAATCCCCTATTTCATGAGTTTTGTGCAACATTGTTTTCTTACTTATGACATGAAAATGGTCCTCTTACCATATGAGACACATGTTTGTAGTGATACTTAAGGGAGTTGGTGTGCATGCCACCCGATCAGAGCTGTGCAGACCAAGCGATCCTTTTTTGATGAATGAGACCAGCATATGGGTGCGGTGTTAGCATTGCTATAGTGGTTCACATGCTTAGATCTGTGGTGGAGCTTCATTAAGGTAACTAATCTTCCAACTAAGGAAGTGGAGAGTTTTGGATGTCAGCTAGTGATCTCAGGAAAGCAGGATAAACCCCCTGACCAGCCTAGAGTTCCCTTGTATAATCTACAGACCACTGGGACACCATGGAAGATGCTGCAGGTGGTGTTTTGGGATAAATAGTGAAGAACCATCCAGCTGTAAAAACAGAAGAGTGGAAATAAAGGTTTGTGTTGGATTTGTATCACTTCCTGGAGGATCTTGATATCCGAGGTGTACATTATTAATATAAAAACAGCAGTAATGAAAAGGTCTATTTATGCAGTGACCTTAATCATTAACTGTAATTATTCTTCTTATATTTAATGATTATTGCATTTTATTACTCTAAATATGATTATTTCTAAGATGCAAAGTTAGTCCCTATGCCACTAAAAATGCTGCCAACTTAACAATGAAATTCTATTTTTTTCTAAAAGGCACACAATATTAATGATATCAAAGTGTAAAAGAAATGTGTACAGTGAATTAAGGTAAATAAATGTTAGACCAGCTTCAAGACTTAAATTTTATTTTCAAACCAGAGGGATCATTCTCTTTCATGTCTCAATAAATGAAAATAAAATGCAAGAATGAAATATATCTACTGCAATGTGCACACTGAGCATGATGTTCTAGTCAAGCAGCAAATGATAAAATACATCTTTTTAAGTAGCAAGAATTCCCAGGCCAGTCAGAGAGGAGATTGACACCAGAAAGAAGTCACAGGCTCACACAAGTCTAGCTGTGTTATAGAACAAGGAGCACTATGGCTCTGTTAGTATGTGCTGGGATAAATCACTGTAAAAATGCCGGATAGTGTTCACACTTGTGGGAACTTTGTGACTATTGGTAGCAAGGGAAGAGGGAGCTTATAAAATGAAAGTTTCAATCTGTTATGGCTGGTGTCTGGATGACCCCCTAACTTCTCATACAGTCATGGGGGTAGGCTTCTAGAGTTTGCAATTTATTCATAGTCCATTGCTGGGATTATGGTGTGAGTGCTACACCTGCCCTGAGGGTGGGGAGCCTACATAAGGTCAGAAAGAGTCTTCTCTCTTGCTCTTCCCCTTTGACTCTCCCTGCTTTTGCTGTCTTCTGCTGCCATGAACTGCTGCTTTCTGCCATGAGCCAACCTGCCTTGGACCTAGCAGATTTGGACTTTAACTTCTACAAACTGAAAGTTAAATAAACCTTTCCTTCCTTAATTTTGGGTGCCAGATATTTTGTCTCAGCAGTGAGAGAAAAGAAACCAACATGCAATGCAATCCAAGACATAATACTAAAAGGCTATAAAAGTTCTGCTGATAACAAAATGAGCTCTCTGTGAAGTTAAAAGTATGAGTGAAAAAGTGGAAGAGAATTCATCTCAAGATGTAAAATACATGTTTGTATCTAGTTGAGCAGTGAAAGACATAAGGGCAAATAGCATAGAAAATAGGGAGAGAAAGAAAAATTAACATGCAAAATTATGCCTTGGAAGTTCAATGACCAAATATAATCGGTTCAAGAAGGACAATAAAGGTAAAATAAAAGAGATGGCAATTATAAACAAAAACATTTAAGAACATTTGAGAGCCCAAATTGCTCGGCCAGAGTTTATAGTAGACAATTTGAGAATTGATGTGTTATAAAAACAAAATTGTCAAATAAGTGGAACAAAAAAATTATTAGGTCCTTGGAAAATACAACAAAAATTAAAAATAACTGTTGTTTGACCTAATAATACTATAAGACCTTTCCATTTAAAAACTATACTGATAAATAATATTGACAAAATTAACAATTGTTCTTCAAATGTTAAAATAAGACTATTCTTAATATTTAAAAATGAAGGCAGGCCCCCAGTTCAAGTGAATCCTTGAGTAAATTGATCTTATTTTTGAAATAAGTATAAGCATATCAATGACTAGGTGCAAAATAAGGCGAATGTTCCAATAATTCTGTCAACATAATGGCTTCCAAATGTGGGTACCTGCTACAAAGTTAAAAGGTAATTTTACCCACCTTTTTTTTCTATTTTTATTCTCACAAAATGTTATTTTTATATAGAAGCAATTATGTGCCCACACATTGATTTAATTAAAAGATCATATCAAGGGTATATTATGTAAGACACAAAATTTTTTTATTCCTATATTGTTTTCTCTTCCAAAAGGTTTGTATGTTCCTGTCTGTTTATTATTTGTTTTCCCTGATAAGTTGTTCATGTGAAAATATCAATAAAGCATTTGTTATTAAATATTAGAAAGTATATATTTTAAAGGCATTTAAGCTGGAATACCTTTAGTTTTCATATTTCATTTTTATATGTATATCCAATATAACAATAAAAATTACTGAAGATAATTTTTCAAAATAAAAATGAACTTACTATATATGATGTCAGAAATCATACATTTTAGTCACTAGAAAAACTGATGGTAATATTAATAGTCAGGCTCTCTGGGCTTTAGTTATTTCCATTTACTAACTATAAGGAAATTGACCAAGTTATCTTCAGGGCCTTTTCAGTGTTAAATGTCAGGCTTTTAAAGTTAATATTCCACAAAGCAATTATTGCACCATCAATGCTAGTCTTCAGTATGCACATATCAGTTCTTCACTTTCCAAATACATTTCTGTTGACTTCTCCTGAAGGGTACACTTTACAATAAAGTATGAAATAAAACAAAGTAAGTCTTACCAAGAGACTCAGTATGAGTTAGGCCTTAAGCATACACTCCATGTCAAAAACACACTGGGGCAGAATGCACTAAGAAATGCATGTTATACCAGCAAGGTCAGGAGAGGAACAGTTGAACCATCTAATAGCATTCTCATGTAGCTCAAAGTCAAATGAAAGAGTTGCAAGAAAGGTAGGGGTCAATCTGTGGAGCCAGATCAGTTTAGATACCAAATTAATGGTTTAAATTTTATGCAATATTCAATTTGAAAGTATCAAAGTCCCAGTGTTTCACAGCAAGTAAGAAGAAAAACAGAAAAGAATACGGATAGCAGTTGACAGGTAGTTGATGGTCTTTTAAGATAACAAGAGAAGTTCAAGAATGCACACCTAATGCATAAAATGATTATTAAATGGGTGGGTAGGGTTTTAAAAGGCAAAAGCATCTAGACTGCCTCTCACTAAAACATAGTTAAGAAAAACACTGCAGTATGGCAGATCACTTTTGTAGAAAAATAATCTATAGCACTTTTATCTTTATTTCACTGAATTTCAACCACTTCAATATATTAGTAAATAAATTGGATGTTTAGAGCTAAATAGGAGAGCATAATTGCAATCAAGGATTTGCAGGGATTGGTTCATATTTGGAAGAGTAGAGGACCAAAAGATGGCAATTCAGGAAAAAGTGAACTGAATGAGGGGGCAAGAATTTCAAATTATTTTGTTTATTTCATTCTAGACATGTCTATGTGGACTGATTAATGGAAGAAATTGGTGTGAGCAATTACGATCCCAATTTTATAGTTGAGGAAACTGAGTCTTTAGAAGACTTTTGAAATGTACCCAGGTGAATCAGACAATGTCAACCAGGGACATAGATAAAGGGAATATAAATTAAGAGTTGAGATTCTTAAGAACTATGATGTACTATATTTAGATTAAAAGTAGGACCGTGGTTAAGTTAAGCAAATGCAGGCTGTGGTCCAAGTAAAATTCTAGATTTTAAAATTTCAGAGTAAGAATAGTTCTTGGAAATCATAGGGCTCAGAGTATTTCAAAGAAAGTGAGGAGTTGAAATGAATTGGAAGTGAAGTCTCAGAATCTGAGGAAAGCCAGTGATAAAGAATGACTAAAGGTGCCTCGTTAAGCAGTATTCAGGTTCCAGATTAAGAGGATAAGCCATTATTGGTCCATATCTGCATCCATTCACTAGGATGGTTGGTCATGAATATCAACAAAGAGGCACAAAAATGGTACACACACACACACACTCACACACACACACACACAAGCTGATAAGCTTTTCAAGAATACAAAGGAACAAGCTGTTAATAAAGAGCTTGGGCTGGAAATTCTCAGAGTAGGCAACACCCTGAGAATGACAGTGGGACTGTGTTAAGGAAAGCAAATTGAAGACATGATTTATCCACAGAAAGTTCACAAATTTTTGTGGGCTCTATCTACTTAGAAGGACTCATTTCACAGTGAACGTTTTCTAATTCCTGACAGAAAGAGAAAGTGATGAGAGCTTCATAGATTTTTAAAGAACACTAACTGGGGGAAATGTACTAGTTTTGTAAACACCGACAAAGTATTTATTTTGCCTAATATCTTATTTAGAAATATCATGCCTTATGCTGTCTTATATAATAATTCTAAGAAAAGCAACCATCATTGCAGATGAATTGTGTGTGTGTGTGTGTGTGTGTGTGTGTGTGTGTGTGCATGCGCACGCATCTGTATGAGTTTTTATTGGACAGAAAAAGTTGCGTAAACCAGTAGTTCTCAAAACATGCTCCCTAGACCAACAGCATCAGCCTCCCCTGCAGATTTGTCAGAAGTGCCACTGAAAGTTAGCTACTTGAAACTAAGATACAAATTGATTCTTCATCTACAAAATAAATTAGTGTTGGTGCCTGATTACATCTACTTCTGTGTTCACTGTAATTACTTTTTCTTGTTCTTCTAATTGATACTGTGCTTAATATGTCATAATGCTTTTGGAACTAAGCACAGACTACAGTAAACACTGCTAAATACTTTTCAAAGTCTTACCGAGAAAAATTTTGAAAATTGCAGCTATAAAAATACATGAGTAGTAGGAGATTGTGCAGTTGCAGACTGGTAAGATGTACTGTATATTACTCACATTTCAGAAACTAACAGGAGAAATTGTCAGGTATTACAGCTAAAAAGAAACAGTAAAAAACCAAACTCCTGATGAATTTGATGTATAACATGGCAAGTTCTGCCAAACTGAGACAGCAAGAAAAAAGTTAGAAGGTCATTTAGTTTGAAGATCAGGATGAAAATTGTAATAATAATACCAGGTTATAAAGTCAGCCTGTGGGAAGAGCACAAAGACATGATTTATAAAGAAGGAAACTGAGCTATTTGGCATAAGCTTAAAAAAGCACTAAAACTCAAATAAAGAACAGAGGGAGAGATGACAAAATCATCAAAGAAAAGTATGTGGCAGGTTAATTTGACTTGATTCATGAGGTGTTTCTGAATGATATGGTAATTAATATGCTGCCTACAGTCATGCCCAGAAGTTACGCAAGTTCAGGCCTCCAAGTGAAAACTAATGTGCATGTTTCTTAGAAATTCCACATTAACCTTAAAAGTACTAAACTGCAGCACTGAAGATAGTCTAGGGGACGATGGATGGCGCCTTCATTCATTCTCAGATGTGGAAAAATATTTGTCTTTATATCTTCATTTTAGTCCCAAATACTGCCCTGATAACACCTGAGCAAACTTTGTCCCTGGCTATCACTTCAATAGAAATTCACTGAACACAAATATTTATTTTGGAATGAGAGATGTTTCTGTAGGTTCTTAGGAATGCAAAATAAATCTCAAAATGCAAATATTTGATATTTATGAATAATAAATATACATCTAAAGGATGATGTTTATATGGTTTATTCATAGATTAAGCAGTTGTGACTTTTAAATAAGCATATGGCAAATTCCCTATTGTTGGTAAATTTATCAAAATTGTTATGAAATTCAATGCCTCCCACATATAACTCTGAAACATCAAAATAGTTAACATTTGCTTTAAAAATATTAAAATATGAATTAATTTTTTTCACTATTATTTGAGCACCAAATCTTTAACTCATTTTAAGTGTCTAAAAAATTAAGTTAATTGTATTATTGAATACATTGTCAATGCTATGCCTATAAAGGATTTTGAAGATAGAATAAAGTATCCAATAATCAGGATTAGAATCAATGAAGAATAATTTCTTGCATTGCAATGAGTATATTTGCCACCAGAGTGAGCTCACCCACTGTTTATTTTTTATTGAAGAGAATAAAGGTACTGTGCCTTTAGCATCATAATTCTCTACCTGTCATGTACTAGAAAAATCAGACATATTGTTTAAATATTTCTATTATCAAGATTCACATCCTATAAAGAAAGCTCTCAGCTCTGGGTTTTGAAAAATAATTTGCCTTTGCCAAAGAGTGTTAGCGCCGTATGCAAAGGAGATTTGTCTGGAGAGACAGACACAGGAAGACTGTGGATAGGAATTCTTCCACTCGGTAACAGGAAGGCCCCTTCACACACTACAGATAAATTCTCCTTCCAAACAACTAAAAAGACATGTGCTGATAGCATCTTTTTAACTCAAAAACCAAAACAAGAAATCAAGGAACAAAAATTTTTAAAAATCACAATTGTTGCAGGAATCTTCGTAATATGCATGTGACACCTCAGTTCTGAGGACTGCAAGTGTCAGGCCTGTCGGAGCAACACAATGACTTAGCAAGACTTTGTTTCAAAAAAAAGAGGTGGAGAGGGGCATTGAGCATTGAGAGACAGAAAAACAGACAGACAGAGACAAGGAGAGACTAAGCTGTAAAGGGCTGGTGATGTAGCTCAGTGAGAAAAATTTAGGAAATCAGGGGTAATAAAAGGAAATTGATATATAAATAATAAAAAATTGATAGCTCTTAATAGCCTTTAATTGTTTGACTCTTAGTAGGAAAACTGTTCTTTGTTAAGAAAGATCACTACCTTAAGAATTTAGGCAAACGTGACTGATGCATGTTGAGTTCTTTAATGTTTAGCGCCTCTGCTCCAACCAGGGCCAACAAAGAACAGCAAGAAATACGTACACTCAAGCTTGTCCTCGGGTCTTCCTCTTTCAAGGAGGGACAGGTAGCACACGATGTCTTTCAGATGGATCACTTCCGGGGAGCACGAGTTTGCGGGGGAAGTTCGGGGAGGTGTGATGGCACCTTTATTCATTTTCAGACCTGAAAAGAACCGTTTTGTATTTTTTAAAAGTGTTCACGCGGCTTTCAAATATAAAATGAATACAGAAAATAGATAACGTGTAGACTATGTAAATATGTGTATACTCTTCCTAGGAATCAAAAACCGAGTTCTCTGGAGTTCCAATACAGAAAGGACACACAGATCCTGTAAGTGCTGGAAATACCAGAGAGGTTTGGGGATTCGGGGAAATGGGGGCTGTACTGTCTACCCCTGCAGGGTGTTACACTGTACTGTCCAGTGGGAGTCGGGACACAAACTTAATGAATAAAAACTATTGCGTTCCATTTTACTCTGTATTAGGAGATGACGAATAAAAATTGGGAAGTTACAACAATTACCTTTCACAAAGAACTAAAGAAGAAATGTGAGTTCATTTGATTTATACTGATAATAAGAAATCTTTTATTTATTTTAAAATACCTAATATTTATGGCAAATATTTACCAGGGCCATAAATAAGTCACCTTTTGTGCCATTGAGGAATTTTCCCCCAATAAGATGGGGAGCATTTAAGAGTTCAAACTATAAACAAAACAAAACAAACAAACAAACAAACAAAACCCATTACTTTTCTGGTTCCAAGACAAATGTAGAGAATTTAATACTGTTCACAACTGCTGCAACTGTTAATTTTCTGGCTGAGAGAAATGAACTGAAAATTGCTCACAGTAAATGTTTAGTTCCATCTGACAGAGAAGCCTGTGAAACCAGGTCATGTGCCCCTGAGGTGGTCAGGAGAGAAGTTCCAATTACACGCGGTGCAGATTTGGACACAGAACAGCTATGTGGGTGGAATGAAAAATGGAATAAAGGCTACTGGATTACTAAACAAGCAGGCTGCTGAAATGCAGGGAAAAATCCCAGCCGAATACGGTGTCTCCTGCCTCAGCTCACACTTACCTGACTGAACGTCTCTTAGATGCTCTATTGCCTTGGATTTTTAACTTTCATTGACTACCTATTATCACAGTCAGCATCTCAAAGATATTCATGCATGTCATTTAATGCTTTATTAAAGACTTAATGTAATTTTTTCATCGCCAGTGTTGCTACTAAGACAAGATACCATTTATTAAATGTCGAATACCTACCATCTCATTTAACTTTTACATTAGCATTGTAAGGTACATTGTAGTACTCTTACTTTATAGATAAGAAACAGCATTTTAAATATAATTTCCCAAGAGTTTAGGCCACACAAGTCAACAATGTGCATTATACACCAGTGTCCTGTGAAGTACATATTTCCTCAAAGAGCAAGAAAAAGATGTTTTGTCTTAGCTAATGTGCACCAACACACATTATTAGTGTGTTTCCAGCTACTCAAATGTTTTCCTTTCTAACATACTCTATTTTTCCATCCTGTCCTAATTTATACCTAAAATTTTTGTCAGACTCTTTAAATAGAATTAATACCCAGTATGTCACAAGGCAATTTGAAAACCACTGGTTACACTCCTCCTTAACTTTCTTCATCAAAGACTGCCTTACTTCATCTATATATTACATTTCACATTCATTCTGAGCTTGTTTATAGTCATCAGTTACACATATACCTTACATGTTAAATGAAACAGCACTGTGTATCTACTACAAACAAGCAGTTTTTATCAACCCAAAAAGGTAGAGAAGTGAAGATAATTCTGAGCTTTAAAATCATCCAAATAACTGTGACTAGCCAATTAAAGCTTAGCCAGCTGCCAGAATAAGAGGTTCTGATTTTGATGAGTGATACTTTGGCCCTGACCCTTGACATGCCTGTAACTTCCAGTTCTGCGGAACACAGCACCCGAATTATGGTCGGGTAAACTGTGACCTGATGCACTCTCCCTGATGAGCTAATTTGCTTTTTTTAGCTTTTCTTGTATACTACAGAAGTGATTTAATCAGTTCAGCTTTAACCAAGAAAAAAAAAAAAAAAGAAAGGAAAGGACAGGGTAAAATAAAGAAGAGAGAAAAGACACAATATTGGTTCATTTATTTTAAAGAACATAAATAATTATATTTCACTGTTTTTGTACATAAAATAATTTATTTGCATAAAATAAAGATCATTTACTTGACTAGCTGGTTTCATAAGGCAGTACAGAATATGAATAATTGGAAAAATGTTATGTATGCATACTATTCTATTTGCCTTTCTGTATGTAAGATATATATTGAGCAGGAACATACAGACATGTGTTATATACAGCTTTTTGAAAGTACATATTACTGTATCAAATTCTTTTTGGCTGAAAAAATGAGTTCCATTTTTGTGATTTTTTTTGTTAACTAAAAGATGAATTGTGCACTTAATTGTATCAAAGTTTAGCAGTCAAAAATTTTAAGATTTTAAAATAGAAATATGGGTATCTAACCAATCTGGGCACTAAAGAACTGAGGAACCTTCTCAAGTATCTAATAATTAGCCAAATTTGAGAGTTAAAATACATATATAATTCCTGTAATGATTTTTGGGCTTATTCAAAGTCATTGGGCTTAATCAAAGTCATTTTTCCAATTAATTGGTGGCAAAAAAGTTTATAGATCTGGACTTTATTAATGTTTCAAGAATTTATATTGTTAGAAGAATATTAGGTTCAGAGCACAATTGAAGAAGGTCCAAAGATTTCCTAATATCCTCAGTTCCCACACATGCGCACCTTTCTCCACTCACAGCATCTCTGACTGTTCTGTTTGCTACAACTGACAAATCTACACTGACACCTTATGATCTAAACTCCATAGTCCACACCAGAGTCTAGTATCTGTGTCATATCCTCTAGGAATTGGAATAACTACACTGTCATTGTAGCATCATACTAAAACGATTTCACTGTGCTAAAAATGTGTGCCCTGTCTGTACCATCTGCATCTCTAACCTATAAGAAAGCTCTGCTAATTTCCATTGTTTCCCCACCTTTGCTTCTTCCATAATATTATATAGTTATTTTCATACGTGTGTAGCCTTCTCAAAGTGAGTACTGCATTTACTAATATGAATAAAATTTCCTGTGTCTTCTCAAGAACTAGTAGCTCCTTTCTTTTTAGCACTGAGTCACATTCAATTGTATGGTTGTACCTGAGTTAGTTTCTGCATTCACTGCCTTTATTAAATTTTGAAATGAATAACTGAAGAACAGGTCATAGATTTATTCCTGCTCTCCACCCGCTCTCCAAGCTCTTCTCACTCTACTTATCCAATGAAAATGTTTCTTCATATTGTCACTTTTTTTCTGACAACAGGCCTTCCTTGGGCCTCAGTATTTCTCTATACAGGTTGTTTTTACACTGTACTTTTCCTCTTACCTTTTTTTTTTTTAAACCTTTCCTTAAATTTAACAGGAAATACTTCACACTAGTTATTTCCTTCTGCTACAGTTCATTGCCTGAAGCATAGTCCTGTTGCTTGTAAGCAGCTTGTGCTAACGATAAATTAGAAGACAGGAGACAACACATATGGCAAATGAGATTAAAACTGCAGCTCCTCGGTTAGACGGCAAGTAGAATTTCACAAAGATCAGTAGCATCAATAGCTCCTTTTGAAGAGACTCAAATTTCTTTTCCTTTCCTTTCCCTTTCCTTTCTTTTCTTTTTCTTCCCTTCTTTTTCTTTTTTCTTTTTCTCCTGCTTTCCTTCTTCCCTTACCACCCTCCTTCCCTCTCAACTTCCCCCCATTTCTCCCTTTCTTTTTCCCTTCTGTTTTTTTTTTTTTTTTTTAAATTTCCCATTGCTGAGACTGGAATACAGAGCTTTATGCATTCCAGGTTAGATTTCTCCCACTGAGTTACATCTTTCCATCTGTAGCCTGACAGGCTTAAAATCCCATGTCCCATTAAGAAGGATAATTTTTAATATTTACCCACCCAACCATTTCAAAATTTTTTCTGTAGAATTGAAAGCTGAACATGAAGATAATTACAACAAAAGCTGTTTCATTCAATATAAATACTCTTATTTACTTTTGGAGATCCTGTGATTGACTGATGTTCTATTTGCTTATGCATTAATTTGCCCCAGAGTATCCTATGTTGTTGTAGTTTCTCACCAAAGTAAAGCAAGTTCACACACAAACCCTCTATAGATATTTTCACATGTGCAAATATTTATATGTGTGCATATTGATTACACTGTATACAAAATTAAATGAAAAATAAGCATTCTAATCTTCTAATTATAATGTCTTAGATTTGTCAGAACTAATCACTTTGTACTCTGAGGATTTTTTTTCTGGAATATATATATATATATTCCATGTTTTAATTATAAAAATAGCATTTGTAGAAGTTGGGATTGCCCACTATGACCATAACCTTCAAGCCCATGATTTTCATTTTACTCCAATCTATAGACTCCGCTTCTTAAAGCATTAAGCTTTAAAAGGCCTTGTTCTAATAGGTATCTTTAATAACAGTCTCAGAGTTCAATTATTAGCAAAGAAGTTCTGAATACACGTCAATTTAGTACCTCTGTTGCAGCTCATTTCATTTCCAGAGATTTCTATTTTAGATAATGAAAATGGAGGCATTATCTTTGCTTTTTCCCTTCATCTTTTAAAATGAAAAATGAAAAACTATTAAAATAAATTATAGCTCTAAATTTGTAAGGCAATAAATGCTAGCAATTTAGTTTTTCCATTTTTATGCTGTTTCGATCTGCCCAGGTTTATTGGCTTATGATGCAGTATATTACATAGCACAGCCATACCTCTAATACCCATGCTAATGATTGTGTTGAGTTCTGTAGATAGCTAAGAGGCAAAGCAGGTGACATAGCATTGTCATGTGTGATTCTGATGCTTGCCCCTTAACCTTGCCTAAGGAAAGTACTATCATTACTCTTGCATATACCTATACAAACCATGAGGCTACAAATGAACAAAGAATTACTAGATTGATTCCTTATGATATGAAGACAGACAGTGGGATATAGTGCCCAACAGGAGACTGAAAATAGACAGCACTCTGAGAATGTATACTGGGCTTCATCTATATTGACATAGGCAAAACCCAAACAAGCCATTCCAGTACCAGACTTGAAGAAGTGCAGGTATTTGACGTTAGTAGTCTAGCAGCAGAGCAACCTCTTGAAGGAGACTAACAATACTGTACCGGCTCTTGTGTGGCAAACAACACAGTGGTATTAGTTGACTCTTAACATTCCATTTTGGAGGTGAAAAATTGGAAAGTCATTTAATCAAGTAAACTCTTAAGTTGCAATGCTGTCAATTCAGGGAGTCGAGAGTTGAATGCAGGTCAGCTAATTGCCAACTCTCCTTAAAACTCGAAAAACAAGATCTTTCTATACTACTGTGTCTGATGCAGGTCCATGCAGTGTGGAAATGCTCTAAATATGCACATATTCAAAAACTTTAACCATGCAGGGCTGTTGGCCACATGAAACATTGCTGCTATGACCAAGAAATGAACTTCTATTATTTTCTTTGCAATGAATTTAAATTGAAATAACTACAGCAAACAAATAGCTATGGTATCAGACTATTCTGGCCTCATGTTACCTGCAGGTAGATAACACAGAGCTGGATGAATTACTCTCAGTATGTTTAAGTACAATTGAACTACCACATATTAAGTGAGTCCATGATGCCAAATTACCCATACTTCTCACATTGAAAAGAAATGCCAAACACATTTTTAAGTTATCTCTATTCTCTCAGAATATATGGCATCCTAGATAAAAGCTAAGGTGAATTTCATCCTATGCTACATAAAGATACATAAACACTGGAATAGTCTGTTTAATCAATAGCAATAATGGTGGCTATTCATTGAGGATTTATAATGAATCTAGTTCTATATATTTTAAGTGATTTACATACATGAAAATTTTTAATTTCATTCTAATCAATGAGTTATATACACTGATTCCTATTTCGTATTTTAAAAAACCAGAGGCAAAGGAAATTTTCACAGGTAAATTCAAGAGGCAGCTTGAATCAGAATATTATATACTTCAAATATGATTCTGTGAGGGTAGGAAAGAAAAACAAAAATAAATCAGAGAATCTGCCTCCTCCATCTTAATAAATGACCCTTACTATGAGAAGTATATTGATTAATTAAAAATTTTTCAAAAAATATAGAAATCTCAGCGCTTGTTGACAGCTCTAAATTTTCATCTTTCATTCAGCCCATTCCTTGGACCATTGTAAAACTTGTTTGTCAGTGAACATGGCTATGTGTGTATTTGTTTGTGCAAATGTACCGACATTTGTACATATTTGCCAAATGTTACCAGAAGATGTTTGTAGTGAAATGCATTATGAATGATTTTCATTATCTATCTCTGTGTCACACAACTGACATGCCCTTTCTAAATATAAATTGAAAAAAATATTCAGTACCCCTGGGCATGTAAAACCAGAACCTAGGTACCAAGACTACAGAAATGAACAAAGCAGATAAAAATTTTCATTTCTGTAGAGCTTTCATTCTAGTAGAAAAAAGCAAATGCTCAACATCATTGCACATTTCCTACCAGCTACTAGATAGTTTTATAGCACGTCATGTATTACACAGAGTTGTGCTGTTTGCCTTTAGTAGAATAGCATAGCTATACATAAATATTCTTGAACAGGAGTGTACCAAAATCATAATACTATTATTTACTATCGATAATCATTAAGGCATGGCTTTCAATATAAAAGCTCCTTTATTTTTAGTGAACAAATCTAACAGTAAATTTTGGAAAACTGAGTATTATAATTTACAAGAGCTATTCAAGTGGAAGAATAAAGATACCTGTATAACTAAGTCCAGCACATTAAAAGTCATTTAATAATTAACATGGAGGGGCCGGGAATTTAGCTCAGTGGCATAAGCGCCTGCTTGGCAAGTGCACGGTTGTGACTTTGATTCCCGATACCAAATAAATAAATAAATAAATAAATACAATAACATGGAGACTGCAGGAAAACTTTTCTTTCCTGAGAGTAATTTCATCATGAACACTACCTTGCAGGTGCTTTGATTGTAGCATCTTTATTGGAGTAAGGTAATTTTAGAATTGTGGTTACTACTACTAATGATAATAATTACCATTGTGAACATGGGACTATAGAGGTTGAAGAAATGTGGTGGTTGATAAAAATAATGCCATTTATCCAATGGCTATAAAGCCTTTTATTTTTATTTCTAGAACATTTTTTGTGCTGGGATGTAAGTGTACTGCGTTGTTTGTATCACCATTAGTGGATGTGTTGCTATAATTTAAATTGATTCTATGCTAGAAATCTCCTTGTCTTACAATCACATAAATCCTGCAGTGTCAAGTTGTGTGTTAGTGGACCCTGCCTGCCTTTGTTCGCACTGTAAAAACTGTGTTACCTTCACAGTAAAGATGAAATTTAAAATTCTTCACCAGCACATCAGCTCATATCCTTAAGATGCTCTTTATAAGCGTACGTTTCTTCTCACTGCAGTTAAATTAATGAAGTGCATCTGTCAGTAAGTAGCAAGGTCCTTTGAAGAAAGGGCATTTTCCTGAAAGTTCAAGTACCTCATTCGCCTTATAAGACATTTTATTCTTAATCTATTAACCTCTTTATACACAAAAATAAATTGTTTCACCTTTCGGCCTAAGTACTGTGGTGTGACTCTAGTTTCACAGAAAATATGTAATAACTGAATTCTACTATTGATGTTGCAGCTTATTGAGGTACATAGCATCATAACACAAATCAATTCTGTGTTACTTCATCCAATGGGTTAAGAACCAAATAAATGACACCTTAATTTTTTCAGAGAGACTTACTATTCTAAATCTCAGGTATCTTTGGACCTTTTCATTCCTCCAATTTCATTTGTCTTCATGACAACTTCTACCTCCCTGGCCGTGAGAATGTTTTTTGCTTAAAATTATGCAAAGCCTTTCAGTTTTCTTCTGGATGAAGTTCATAACAGCATGAGAGACAAAACTCATCCCCTCACGGTCTTGGCTATTCCCTCTGCTCTTCTATTCTGCTCCATTCACTTCACCTGCAGCAGGCCAGCAGAATTCAAGGCATCCACCCAGACCTCTCAGTGCTTCCAGTAGTTCTACCTTTCTCCATACTCTGAAAAGTCCTCTGAAATTTCACAAGTATCTGTGTGGAGTTGGCCTAGCCTAGATGGGGAATGAAAGGGATGTTACCAGAGGCAGATGGGATGTCTTACACGGACACTAGTGCTTCTACCAAGTGGCTTTCTCTAGATATGTCATCTTAGAGATAAAGAATATCTAGTATGGAATACAGTGCATGAGATTTAGTTAGCGTGAAACTTTAACGAGACTTCAAGGAGTTGAGTTTTGCCATAGTGGCAAAGGGAGAGGAAGCATCATGCAGAAATTCCTCCTAAGCAAACAGAACCTTTAAATCACAGTAGACAACTGTATATGAAATAATTATTAAGTTCACATGGCAAAGACTTACAGAAGTAGGAGGATTGAGAATCTCTATGTGTTTTGTGCTATGAAATAAGATTTTGTTATTTAGAATTCATTGCTATCTCTAGATTGTCACTAAGGTCACATCAGCAGAGAGTGTCTCAAAAGATGAGTGAACAGGACTTTGTATGTTCATACACACTTCTACACACTTACTTCATCGAAACCACTCTAACATGGTCAAGTATCAAAGATTTAATGTTTGAAAAAAGTTTAATGTAAAAACACTACAGTAGTTGCCAAGGAAGACATAAAATATGGAAATTCAAGAATAATATCATAAGGTTTCCGTTAGAAAGAATAATTTGCAGATGAAAATCAGAGCTCAGCTGGGAATCACACCAATAGACCAAGATATAAACAAGGATGAGTCAAACTGTGACCCTAGCAGAATGATTCAATACACATGGACACAATGATTAATAGACGGTATTTTGTAGCTAACTCAGTATAAAGAGGAGTAAGGCAGTGGAGGCAGGAAGGCGTCAAGATTTTAGTACTGGTGAAAGGATAGATGTTTGGGTGCCATCCACCAAGAGCAAAGACATGAGTAGCAGCAGGTTTGGGTAGGATATAATTAATTTTTAGACAGTTCCTTTAATATCTTATAGGACTTCCAGAGAACAACTTCATCTGGAATATAGTAAATTTGCCTTCTTGGTGAGCTGAAGAAACAGTTCTGGATTGTTTCAGGAGTCACTTAGGAATTTAATGCCTGATAGTGCATTTTATGTAATGTGGATAAAATGTTTTGGGACTGAGGGAAAACTTTTGAACAAACAAGAAATTTTGAAAATGTTAAGAAAATTGATCAAAGGGAATGTACTACTAATAAACAACATTTACAAAAGTGATTTTAAGGTATGTAAGTGGTGGCTACAATCTGCATATATATATAAAAATTGTCTCTGGTTTTACTCGGCAGTCAACTTGTGATTCAAATAGAAAATTATAATATCAACGCGTGGTTGGGAGTTTGTGAGTCACTTGCAGAAAAAAACAGTTCTGTCTGATTTAAAATATCTATAAAGTGAGTGATTGAAGTGATAAACTTCTAGGATGAAAAAAAGACCAGAAATTGGTCACTGGCCTGACAGAACAATGAAATTATACCGCTGGTATTTAAAACTAGACAGAAGAGGTATGAGAAAGCTAAGAAGATACGATGCTTCATAGAAACATCTTCAAATATCAGATGTTCCAAGAAGAATCAGTACAATGTCATTTTATATTTAAATAGGTGATTAAAGGGTCTTATATGGTGACAAAAGTACTTCACAAAGTAATTCAGCCATTTCATAAAATGCCAGATGGGTCATTAGATATTCCAAGTCAAACCAAACACAGCCATGCAATGCACACATATACATATAAAAACCAATTTGGTAATTAGTTGTGGAGCTACTTTTATATACTAGTTTGTTTTTATCAGTATTATAATGTGTTAACTGTAGTTGTTTCTAGAATATTTCACCATTAACACAGGTCATTTCCATAGATGTCACACACACAAAGTTCTTTTGAGTGCTCAATAAATTTTAAGAATTCAAAAGATTCCTCAGATCCAAGAAGGAGAAACACTGCTATAAGACTACATTTTTCTGTTCTCATCTGGATTCCTGTTGGGCCCAGAGTTGTGCAACAAAGAGTTGAGAAGCAGGAGGAATGAGATGGGGCAAGCTCCTGCCAACAAGCTATTCTTTGAATCTGCTCAGCGTTCACCTCCACTGCACATGGTCCCCAGTCCAAGTCACTGGTCTTCAGCTTATTTCTCACTCATCAAGACACCAGGCACTTCCTGCTATGTGGTTACACACAGGCCATGCAGAAGAACCCTCAGGAGAATTCAGAAACCTCAGACCTGGTCTGTCTTCGAAGTTCTGATCTGCAAAAGCCTGCTAGGAAGTACTCCCTCCATAGACGTCAGGCCAACACATGCCTATCAGTGTTTTTCTGTTTTTAATTTCAGAACTGTGTCCAGAATCTGAGAAGTCCTTCATTCAGGTGTCAGGATTTTGATTACCTACGCGGAGCACATGCTTCCTGTGGGTCGACCTTTAGATGGTATCCTCTCTCTGCTTTCCAAATCCTGCAATGCCATCTCTTAGCATACCTTATTTTGTGTAACAGAAAAAATTCTGTTCCAGATAGGATAGAGAGTGATAGAATTAATAACAGGTACTAATGTTTTAATGTGTCTCTAGAAAGCTATCCATAATGAAATAGCCAAGCATCTCTATGTTTAAAAAATGTAATTATCTATGAGAAAAATCCAAACTTGTTCTGAGTTTATGTCAAAAAAGTGAAAATGTATTGACAAAAACTATGATTGATTTTGAATACGTCTTCTATTCCATAACTGCTTTGTAACCACAATTTCAAATGTACAAGCATGTACCAATATAGTAGCTCTATTTCTCCAGTTATTTAAAAATAATACTTCAAAAAAAATAACAGTTTTCCAAATTTGATTGGAGTATTTCTGAAAATTATGACCTAAACATAAACCAAAAAGACCAGTGATAAGTAATAACAAACTATGTTATTTCTAGCTTTACTATTGCTATAGTGAAGGCATTTTACATGATTTACACAATCACAATGTGAAAGTGTATATCTTGCAACCAAGATAAATTTTCACCAAGGTGCTATTTGTCTTTCATGACCAGTTGATACTGATTTAGCAGTTGAGAGTTTTGTTCTCTATGACCTTTTGTAGTAAATAGACTTACCACCCGAAAGGAGAGCAGGCTTACTTTTTACCATTGGACTGGAACGAGGAAACTTGTTGCTAAATGACAGGAAAAGGTGTGCAGTGAATTCATCGGGAAGCTCAGCTTCCAGGAATGTCTTCATGAATAGCTTGAAACCTTCGAAATCTATTGTCTGAAAGAAAATGTAAGCGTACGCTTTAAGATCCAGCCAAGTGCTTCGATCTCGCACATGTTCCAAATTATTGGTAGGGAAATTACTTTCAACATTTTATATATTTAAGTTTATAAAAATAATGTATCAATTTGAGAAATACGTTGGGAACCCTTATGCTAACTTTGGTATAGCAGGAAGGGAAGGATATCCCCACGTAGTTAATTCTATTTCCACAGCATCCATATGACCTTAAAGATTAGCTCTTTGAAACTCACTCTCCTTCTTTATCAATTGAGACCATTATTCCCAATCCCCTGAATTAATGATAATTAAGTCAAATGATTAATGTGAACAAGACCGTGCAGGACCGTGCGTTACCACCAAAGGCACACTCACAAAGTCATTTCTTTTCTTTTCTTTTTTCTTTTTTTTTTTTGGTACTGGAGTCAAACTCAGAATCTTGTGCTTGCCAGGCAAGTGCTGTGCTGCTGAGCTATATCCCCTGCCCAAGAAAGCCATTTCTTATCTCCTTTCCTTGTCAATACTATTGACCGTTACTTTTGGCAATTGTAAAATATTTAAACTATACACTAAGATCAGTTGATATATGTAATAGTCCAAATGTTCATATGACGCCTTTTCAAGAAGCATATCAAGATCCTTCCATTCATTTCTCATGAGACAACTATATTGATTAAATATTCATTTGTAGAGAATTTCTATGACTTTGAGAACTTCCATAGCTACTTAGGGGACGAGTGATTGGAATCACCTTCTAATCTCAAACTTAATGCGAGTGTTTCACAGGAGCTACCAGAGAGCCTGCTTTGATCCAGCAGAGGAGGAAAATGGGTCAGGGTCTGCCTTTGCTGGGCAAATTGAGAACATGCACGTGGATGTTCTGGAGACAAAGGTAATGAATGGTGTTGCATTGAACTTGGCCAAAACTCTCATGATAAGAAGTTTACTGACATTAGAAGGTTTCCAAGGAAACAGAGGAGGGTGGCCAATGGAGAAGAAGTTTAGAGAACCATTGTAGTACCTTGAAAAGACTAGTAGACATGCATAGAAAAAGAGTAAGACAGGCCTCATAGGAGCCCTAAAAGGGACATGATTTTACTACTCGATTTCATTTATTGAGATGAAACTGAGACAAAAATGAAACTTGACAGGCTGAAGTGCTTAGTTTTGCTCATAGTCTTGACAGTTGGTAATGAAGTTAATTCTTTAAGCTCTTATGTTAGAATTAGTCTACTGTCCTGTGTAATAATACTGGAGGAAAGAATGGTAAAGAATGATCACAACCAATTCTGATTATCTTATTATTACTGCATTGTTGTTATATTATTTTTAATAAATATGATTTGTAATATGGCCTTCAGGGATGTCATGAGCAAAAATACACTTTAAAACATTGAATTATGTTCTAATTAAATGTATTTACTATGTTTATTTTTACTTTAATTAATATAAATCCAAGTGATAAACAAGGAACTGAAAGCTTTACTTTATTAATAATCCCAAGATTGCCTATACCTCAATTTTGTATTTTCAGTTTTACTAAGTTTTGTTTTCCTTATTTGTTCTCACAAATAAGACAGTGTATATTAGTGGTGTAGAAAATCCTTTCATTTTCTTGCAAATTTAATAAATCACCAGTACTGCAGAATATTATAAAATCTACTAGAAAAGTGCATTACATAGCTAAACCTATGAATAATGTGAAAATATGAAAAATAGCCTTGGATAGACATACCTTTAGAGTAATTTTCTACACTGTGTGCAGTCAATATTTCAAAATACAAAGCTGAGCTTAGAGTGAGACAATTGTATTTCAGAAAAGATTTGAGAAAGAACTACCTGCTCAAAATAGCATTTCTTAAAGACCCTCCTGTTAAAGAAAAGTAATCCACACTCAGTTGGTTGTGGACCAACATTGGTGCATAACGTTCAATAAGAATGAAGCATGATAGAGAATCATGAATTGATTTTGTTGCAAAGTTATGGGGCACTTGTAGGAGAAAATATTCATACACACAGTGGTTATGGTAGTGCTTCCTCTGTATCCTAAATCTTTCGTAATCAACATTTTATTTAGCAGTAACCAGATGATAGGAAGCAGAACCTCTGAATTCAGAAAACCTCGTTCAGCTCTCGGATTCAGAACCAGCTGTGCGACTGTTGACACTTAACTTAAGATGCAAGTCCCTTGATTTCTTCATCTATAACATGAGGGTAACAGTTCTCCCTCCTGCTTTATTAGAGAATTAGACTATGTTTTTAAAGCACAGAAATGACATTTGCCCCATTACCAGTAGTTAAAGGAATGTAAACAATGATTGTGCACAGAATCATCAGTTTAAAGGCTTAGCATTCCAAAAATATATTGAAAAATAAGTCTCAGGGTCACATTACTGACATGTTTTCGTATGCATTTAATAAGTCATGACATAGTTCATTGTTGCTAATCATCTTTAGAAAGCTGGCAATGAAATTATAACTTCTAAAAGGTAGGTAGGACTAGAAATTACAAATAAATGTTACTCCGTGTCTCCTTTTGGGTATAATTATATTTTGAAAATTTTTCTTTATCCTGGAAATCGAACCCAGGACCATGTGCTGGCCAGGCAGATGGTGAATTCTATCCCTCGCCCAGCTCTTTCAGTCCAAAAGTTTAACTTGGTGACAACAGGAAAACAAATAGCACAAACAAACAAAAACAAGGATGCCAGATTAAAATGACTTTGTTTCAGATTCTAATATCCTAGCCTCTCCCTGAGTAACACAGGACGAGGACTGCATTTGCTTTATGAAAGAAAACACCTGACAAGTCTCAGTTGTGTGAGATTTATAGAGCTTCGCACATCTATAAAGAACCACACTCAGATCATTGCCTTTGATTTAACCATGAAAACCAGAAAAATGATCAATAGACGAAAAGGAACTGAAATGTCTACATCCCCGCTGATGTCCTAAGGAGCGACACAGGTTCCTCCTTGCCTCTCTGCTCAGCTCCCTGGAAGACTTCCTCAGCTGTCTCAAGAGTCCTAGCTCTCTCCAGGTTAACAAGTAAAACATTCTGTTTGCTTTTATTCTCTCATGTGTCCGAGCCTTAGTTCCCTCTATATAAAATGATGCATGAGATGAATAGTTCAGAGTTGCTGTCTAACTGTAATAACTTTGTGCAAGAGCTTAGCATACACTTGAGCACATAATATGTAAAACAAGTAGAATTAAACAAAGAAGCTAGTAAATGAAGCACTGCTAAGATGTTAGATGGACTTTTGTATCTTAATTTGCCGTTTCATTAGTCCAGAAAACTGAAGTTCACTGTATTTCCTCAAATTACAACTTCAGACTTTGCTTGTCTTATTTTGCTATAATCGCTCTACATCAGACAACATTGACAAATTACAGCATTTAGAAAACAAGAACTTAAAAATGGACATTTCACTATGTTATAAATTCCCATTACAGATACAAGAAATAGTAAGAATTTTCATGGTTCTCAAATGATTCCTAGGAAATGATGTCATATTATTTATTGTTAGTGTTACCAACAGTATAAAGCTTTGTTCCAACTTCTTCGCTGTGATCTTGAGACCAAATCTTTTTCTTGCACTTGCTTGTATTACACCTAAGCTTTCTTAAACTTTAAGTTTTCTGACTTACAACATTGCAAAATGCAAACTTGTTTATAACCCATTTAGCTAAATCAATATTTTCCAGTTCTTCAAGGAATTGTTCTTCCGTGTTTTTCCAGGGCAACTCATCTCCTTTCTTCTTCTGTTTGTGATAGGTAACCAAATACTTCCTAAAATTCTAAGTAGGATAAATGATTAAATATTTCTGATAAACAGATCATGTCATCAATTCATACATTTTCTTATCTCATAACTCAGTGAAAATTTCCCAATTTAAGTGTCAAGAAATTTTACTGCTGTCAGAAGAAACGATTTTTATAGATAGGTGAACTTCAAGTAGAATATAATCACGTCTGTACATGTCAGTTGAAATATTAATGAGAAAAATTGGGTGAGGGTTAATTGAATTGAGTGCTTAAAAGTGAATCAGCTGTAAGCTCAAACACACAGGCATACAATGGTTAAAATTTTAAAAGTTCATTTTAATTTTTTTTCCCTTAAGGAACAGCACAGACTTTCGAGGGCAATGACATAAAAAGTCTGCAAAGAATACCAAACGAGGGAGCTGCTCTGCTATTGTTGCCAAAATGGCACAAATTCAAAACATTTCTATATGTCTTTCAATATTATATTAAACTCTCTGGGTCGTTTCATTTAAATCCCTTATAATAATAAGGATACAACACTAGTATGAATGAAAATACATATTGTTGCTTAATCATTAATTTTTAGTGGCAATTTGGGGTTGGAGATTTTCTCATATTCTGCAAATGGTTGTTGGGCACCCTGTCTTGTAGGAGTCCCTTTTAAGGTTTTAAGGTAAAGATGTTAATGGAACAAACAAGTTTTCCATCCAGGAACCAATCTTCTAATGACGGGAACAAGAAAACAAAATAAAATGGTGTTTCTGTTTACCAACGTACTAGCATTGTTTTATATTAAGTGTAATACAATGAAACAGAGGAGGATGATATATATATATATATATATATATATATATATATATATATATACACCTTGGATAGAGATTTAAAAGAAATGAGAGAAAAAATTTTACAAGTGATCAGAGAGAAACAACATTCCTGAAAGAAAAAAAACTAGTGCAAATGCCCTGAGGTATAAAAGTGCTTGTTTCAGAAGAATTTCCATAGGGTCCCTGACTCTTGTTGGGAGACATAAGCAGTAAGGAGGGTTCAGAGAAAATACTGCTGTTTTCAGTACTGTGTGGATTGGGGCAGAACATGTAGAGTATGAAATTACCTAAGAGGAGTTGTGGCTTGCAGTGGGAGAAACTATCATTGGAGGGATTTTAGTGGGAAATCTCAAGATCTCGCTCACTTTAACAGAATCATACGACCATAATAACACACCTTTATAAAAGAAAAAAGAAAGTTCACGTTCATGTTTTACATTTTTTCTGGCAAATATGTTTGTGTGTTAAAGTTCACTTATTAACTAAGTAACATGTATTGCTGAACTATATCATAGCTTAGGTAAATGAAACCATTAACCAAATACTGCTTCTTACTAAACACTCAACAAGTGATGATTAAGATATTATGTTAAGTCCTAGAAAAGGAACTCTGGTGAAATCAGAAGTAGATAAAGATTTAAATTAAAGGTTTTCCTTCATCCTTTTTAAAATTTTATTCTCTACATTGTATTATTAATTAAGTATGTCAAAATGATACAAATATCACTGAACCAAAAAATAAATGTTAACTGTTTATCATGGCTTTCTGAGATTTCATGCTATATTTTTGTTATTAAAACATTTTCAGAAAAAGCTGTATTTCATATCTTATATTTGGACAGAAATTAATGCTAATTCCACCAGAATACAGAAAGCTCCTCAAAAGTCCTCTAAAACTTCCACGTAGCAAATTTCCTTAAAGAGAAAGTGTAAAAATTGTAAAAATGAAAAACCCAATGCTTCCATTTTTAAATTAGTTTTGGTGAATGAAGCATGTCTTACTGTCTCAGAATCATATAATGCACAAGGCTCTGTGCTGCCTGTAATTAACTTTCCATAAGACTAGCAGTTATTAAATCTCAGTGGAGAGAAAATTAGAAATGACCTTTTTTTAAGTAAATTGTAATGCACAGCAAGAAATGATACTCCAAGATATTTCACTAATTGTAGCATTCCAGCAATGGATTGGAAAAAACTTTAAGCAAAATATTTGTAAGGTGATTTTCAGTACATCTTGTAATCAAGAGTTTTTACTTAAAAACTTATGCATTTCAGCTGAAATTCCTTTTAATCTAACGTGACATCATCTTGTCAACATTTCCATTAGTACAGGCTTGAGTAAACATACATTTAAATAAACATTTATATTCTCCTTAAAGTGTGAAATACTCTAAAGATGTCAAGAAAACCTACGTACATTTAATTCCAAGGAATGACGTCAGTTTTTAGCTGTCCCTTACTTCTATGTCTGTTTTTAGATAACATGTACAAAAGAAGTACTTTTCACACAGATATGAGTACAGGCAGCTTGCACCTGAAACTCCTGGGCCTGCTGGCGCACAAAGTAACACCGCATGCTTGGCATGATGCCTAACATGGATTCTGTTGCAGTGTAGATCTTCATTGTGTTTCTGAAACAAGGACACTAGTAAGGGCAGAAGAGTAAAGTTTTACTCAGTTTTTTTGTAGGTGACATCAAAAATGATTGGAACAGTATAAGAATCTTTAAGAAAGAATAAATATAAAAAGTTTCTAAGTATATATATGTATATATATATATCCATATACATATATATATTCTTTCACTTTATAAAACTCAACTCGTATTTCAAAATATAACAGATTATAATTATATATTTAATATGCAAACAAAGCAAATAAGAACAATGTGGCCCAGGGTTTCAAATACATGCTTTTTTGTAAATTCTGTCCTTTTGAAGCCATTAAGGTTTGCACTGGGAGAAATATCAATTTAAAAGGAAAACAAAACTAGGAAACATCTACACAAATCTAAGAAAAAGGAGCTAAAATTTACAATTGGATAAGGACATTTATCCCTTTTGCAGAACTGAGTTGAAACATTTTGTCAGAAGATCATAAAGTAGACCTTGTGGTCTGAAACTGTCAGCACAGATGGTCTTGACCATTTTGTTTCTCCCACTAAACCAGGTTCAGTAACGAGTATACACTGCATCTGCAAGAATAACTACTTTTGGGATGCAGTTCGGTGGTTTTCTCTGTTCTAAGTGCTTTCGTCTTTCTCTATGTTCATGTCCTATTGAGATGTTTTTATTACAACTCCTTCTCAAGAACACCAATACTTCTTTTTATTCTTCATCTTCACTGATTTACTTCACTATATTTAAATGGAAGATGATACTAGAAATTTGTCTAAAATGTCATTTACAAATAAAGGAAAGACTAAGCTTTTCTATGTATGCTTCAAGTGATGAGGTAAGTGTGTTATACATATGCTACCATTTAATACAATTATCCATTTAGTGGATGCTCTTATGACTCCAATTTATAGACAAATCGAGACTCAGAAAAGTTCATTAAATTTCCCAGTATTAAGAGCATCTAAATAAACATTGAGAACCTATATATTTCTAACTGCAATGTGCATTACGTTATAAGTAATCACTGAAAATTTTGTAGGTATGTTTTCCATTGTTCACGTATGGTACAAGACACTTTGCCACTGCTTTTTAAGTTAAATACACTGACTATCAAGACTATCATTTCAGCAAGAGCCACACACAAACAACAGAATAAAAATGAAAATTAATGACAAACTGTTCTTTTCTCCTGCTAAAATAAATATTTTTAACTCTTTTTGTGCCCTTCAACATTCAACGTAGTCTTTTATAGTTGACCATGCACCTGAAAAGCAATCTAAATCTGCTTGTACCCTTCATAACCTCCACTGTCACCCTGGTTGTCTTTCTTGGTTACACTGCTTTGTGAACTGATAGCAAGTCTTCTGCTGCTCCATTTCACACATTGCCTGTGGAGGTATTGTTCTAAGACAATGTTTAACTTGTTCATCTTAAAATATTAATTGTATGTTCCCCTATCTATTGAAAACAAAACCTTAACATTCTTAATCATTATAATGCTGCCCACCAAAGTTGTCAGATGACAACTGTAGAATCTTTCAGTATTATTCAGCTAGAAAAGAGCAATTGTAAAAATGTTAACAAAGCAGAACAAAAAACCCCCTAAGAATGAACTTTCATTGTGGCAGGGTATCTGAGTTCTACTTGTCTTAGTAAAGAACACAAACCAGAAACCAATGTTACTTTTTTTCTCCATCTTGACTTTGAATTCTTGTTTAGTAAATGTTATTGAAGAAATGAAAGAGACAAAAAGTTTACATAGTTTCTTAAATCCACACTTAAAATTAGCACTTATTTTTAAACTGCAAAGTTATTCATTTTCGAAATCTATCTAAGCTTGTTTTTAATCTTATTTGTAATGAAAGCACTGTACAATTGGCATAATTTATTTTATAAACTCTAACCACTTAAAGCAGTCAAATCACTCATCCAAACTCTCAAAGTACAAAGATAAAACAGATGGTTCACTCTCAAATGTATCTTCGTAAATAACTTTGTAAATCCTTCACGTAATTGTTAAAACTTGTAGGGAAGTAGTCTCATTCTGTTTAGCATTATACTATAATGTGAGTAATCACAGACATATGTATACAAATACCTTTTTCAATTGTGTGACTCCATCTCAATCTTTGTTAGAAAAATTCTGAGTATGGTGACATAAAAGTCCAATCCATATATTGAAAGGAAAAGTGCTATATATTCCAAGGTGATGAGTACATGACCAGGATAAAGTTAGTAACAGAGACATGCAACCCATACTTTACTTTCCTGTCTGTTGGTGTGTTTTCAAAACTCTGCCCCTACTGTGGATTTGATAGGAAGAGGAAAACCTCTGAAATTATTGGTGGTAGCATGGAAGAGGCACAAATGCTGGTTAACATATGACTTCTGGGTCTTGCTAATTGTCTTGGCACTACGGAGCTGTGGGGAACGGAAGAAATGCAAGTGCAGGATAACTTATAATCAGGACTGCTCGTATGTCCTCATTTTAAAATAAGAAAGTGAAACTCTGAGAATATGAATGATGCAGGATCAATTATCGATGCATCTCACACATCCTTAATTTCATCTTTGGACACATGCTTTGGACCCAAATTTGTTATTAAAGTGTGACCATAGTCACTGTCAAAATACTAATGAAAACCAACATGAACTAGATACAATTAGAATTTATACCTTTTTCAACTGAGTACAGCACTTACTGTCTACATTTTACAAGTGAGGATACTGAGGCAAAAAACTTGTTCAAGGCCTGCTAAGGTAGAAGACAGTGAGATTTGAATCCTAAGACCACATGTTTTCTATGCCGTGTCATTCTTATGCTTTATTTAGTAGGAAATACGAAGTTTGATTTTGGATGGAAAGTTATAATAGAAGGGTGTTTGTATCACTGCTAATACTTTATCAATGTCAATATGCTTATTAAAGACATCTAAGATATTACATTCAGGCTGTATGTAGCTCATTAGCAGGGCACTCACAAGGCACATGTGAGGCCCAGCACCATAAAACAACACAAAACTGAAAGGAAATATTATACTAAGCAATGACACCGCACATACAGGTCCTGAATTTTTAGATTTTTTTCTTCAGGAGTCAAAGTACCTCACTTATCTGAATTAAAGATGTTAACAGAAAGTGGAGCACAGGGCACTAAGTGCAAATATAAAAATACCCTGGAGCATGGAAGCATAACACAGCTTAGGCCCAGGAGCATCTACTGACAGGAAACCGAAAAAATTACACTCAGATTTTAGTGATAAAGAAAGAGCACACACACGGCAGTACCACGCGGGGGTCCTAAGTCTCTTCCTGTTGGCTGCCCTCCACTTTGCTAATTTGTATATTTTGCAATGATCACTTGCCTACTGAAAAGGGGCACTTGGAAAGAGACTGGACAGGCAATAGAGGAATAAGTAGAAACTCACTATGCTGATTCCAAGAGAGATGGGGCCAATTCTGATACAAGTTTTTCACCAGCCTCTAATAAGGTAGTGGGTTGCAGAAGAAAGGTACGTTTGCTGACTAAGCTCAAGAAATGCTGTTAAATTGCTAAGGAGACTCTAGACACAGAAAAAGCAGCTCTTGCTTTTATTCTGTGAAGTTGCCTCCTCAGCAGCATAAAGCCCACATCTCTGTGTTTGGGGGAACTAATGAGTTTTCACAAATGTCAACAAAGAAGCCAGCAATGAATGGACCATTCTCTGAAATGCAAGCTACTTAGTGTTATCATAGTTAGAGAGTTGTTTTTCTGTGTATCATTCTGGAAATCGGTATAGTGTGTAAGCCCTGTATTTAAGTCCAGCCAGATCATTTTGATTCCATCAACTGTGCTTTCATGATGGACATGAAATCACAATCACAGTGCTTTTTGTTCTTGAAACCACTAAAGTGCTTGAGAACAAGATGCAGCTTGTACCCATACAACGCTGTGCCGCGGAAGCAATATACAACTCTTTAATTTTTGTAAGAACTATTCCAAAATCGAGAAGACAATGAATACAGCTATTCTGGTGTGAGCAAAATGTCTACTTACAATACTCAGTAGTGTGTCATAATTCTATAAACCTCACTGTACTTCTAACCTAAAATTTGGTTTACAAAATGGACTTTACTGGGGAAAGGTGGTTGAAGTAACACATTGGTTGCTCTTCTTTCTGTGAGAGCAAAATCAATACTTTTTCAATTATGTTGGCCCCACAGAATCTAATATAAAATTGTAGAAAAAGCGAAATGAAAATCCCTTACAATTGCACTTAAATGCAATTTTAAATCTCCCAATGTAAATTAATGAATTATGACTTTTATTAAATAAATTACTTTATTGGAGTCTGATATGTCTGGTCTAAATTAGAAAATTAAATTTCAGTGTCTACAAAACCAGAAGCCACACTCTGGACTCTTTTTGATTCTATTAAATTGCACATTTCTTCATTTGAGACATTCATTTGAAAAAAAATTACAGTCGAACCTTACCTCAATTTTAACTTTATGAGTATTACAGTTATATTATCTAATATGCTATGTGACCTTATTGTAAAGAAGTAGAGATTACTGATATGAATGAGAAAGTCATGGTTTATATCAGAGTAAAGGAAGAAAAGACAGAGCTTAATAGAAAAGAAAATGTCTTACTTGGTTAAGAATGTCTTGTTTCTGTACATGCAAGGAAAGAAAGAATACATGTGTTAAAGTAAGGTAATTTATACTCATCTCTGATAATGTCACTAAAAGTTTAAATTTACAGATTGATTTTAAAATATATCCTGGCTACAAGGATCTCAAAATATAATTTTCAAACTGGAGCAGAAAATTAGGAAATCGATAGAAATATAAATACTTAAGCCCATGCTCAAGGAAATACCAAGTCAGAACCTGGGGGACAGAGGGAGGTAGCAATCATGTTTCAATAAAGCACCAAAGGGGTGTATGTGCACTAAAATTTGAAAATTACTGGCAAGAACAATCTTTGGATATAATAAGCAAACAGTTTCAACTGACATGAGACAAGTAAAATGAATAACACATTCAAAACAATAAAGCCATCCAGAGAGAAAAAAATAAAAATGTAGTGTGTATAAAGGTATATTAGATTATGAATATTTATTCTTCACTCCCAGTGTTTCCTCCATTAGCATAACAAGCAAGCTTTTTCTCCATCCCTTTACTGATCATTTATCTTTCCATACGTTTGCCATTTTCCTTCCATTTTTAGAAATAAATGGAATAATACAGAACTGAGTCTCAAATTCATGACAAACAAATTGCATGCAATGCTGAACTGATTCTTTCTCATATACCAAATTCCATTATTCACATGAGGTTATTTATACGCCCTGTGTTTACTGAAAATCTCTGCGTAGGGCTAGACTGTGCTACAAACCAGCTGTGGTGAGACCCTTACCACCATCTTACATAAGATTAGGTGAAGACTAATAGGAATCTTTTACTTTGTCATCAATTACAATTATATGTAATGGGATATTTTTCATGCATTACATGAGCAATGTCAGCCAATATCATCCCCTGGGCATCCTTCTTCCTGTTTCTCCTAGGAGCTTCCTGCTCATTCTGTGGTCTGAGGTGGGGAGTAAAAGGCACTGGCATTCTAGGCAATTAGTTTTGTTTTGTGGTAATTATCATGCACCTAAAAGGTTAATCTTGGAGTCATCACTTATTTTTCTGTAAACAAGATTATTTATTTAAAAATTTTGTGATTTTGATTTATGAATCTCATGTCTTTTAAGCTTTTTAATTCACAGAAAATCTTCAAAGCCAATGTTTATAATTTTTCTTATCTTATCTTGAAATTAACCATTACTAAGTATGTTTAAAAGATAGGAATTAAAGTAAATAATACACCTATATGTGTCATTTTCTATTAGAATAGACTTAAACAGATCACATGTTTGAATTAGCTTTTTAAATACAACTTTGAGATTCACTAATTAAAGAGGACTCTAAAAAGAATAATTCATCTACAATTCAAGTAACTTTACTTTGTCGAGGAGAGATATAATTTAAAGATACTCATTTTATTTTCTCTTTTTTAATATTTTGTGTGTGTGATAATAATTGTATTGGTATTAGAAAAATATATATATTAATTATACAGTCTCATGCCTGGCAAGATTAATCAGTTTTCCAAATTTTTGGTACAGCTAAGCATCAGTAGAAGCTATCCAAATTAAACAACTTCATGTGATCTTGATCAGTAAGTAATGAATGAAAATGTCACGTGAACAGATGGAGATGCTTTTATCCTGTTAGAGTAATTTTAGTAAAGTGAATGAGGTCACACATTATAAAGAACCTCAAACCTTAAATACTTTCATTTTCCACACTATGTATCCCTAATTACTGTCTCTTGCCCTGTACGAATTATGCACTTGCTTTTGAAGGAGTCATATAAACTTAATAATTTTCTCCTGAAGAAAAAATTCCTATCAATATTCAGGCAGAGCATGGTTTCATGAATAACTTAGAAGTACTGATTATGTGTCCTAACGAGGTATAGCCTTTTTTTTTTTCCAACGGTGTTATCTGAATAACACATTCCAGCATCCTTGTACATTTATGCAGTGGTACTACATTACTGAAACACATAACATTCATATGTGAATTTACTATTAAGCCTAGTAATTACTAAAATAAATTCACTATATTATTTATAATCTCCATAAAATAGGTCCTATGAGATCTTAAAATAAGAGACTATTATGGGAGAAATTCTACAATGAGAAGAACATTATGTTCCAAATAAATTTATGGCAAATAGCTATCTTCAGAAATAATTTTCACCCCTAAGTATAGGTGGGAAAAGAATGCATATTTTGGGAATTGTTAATAACATATTTCTGTTCAGTGGTCTTCTCCACCTGTCCCACTCTGCCTGCTTGAGCTTTGAGATTTTCATTTCTAAAAGACCATCTAACAACATTATTTCCACCACTGTATAGCACCTCAAGAAATAAAACATGAGGGAAATGAAGGCCAGACTTCTGGGTTTTTTTCTTATGTAAGAAAATAGGTAAGACTTTTAAATTGCCTTGATTTTCATCATCATTACAATGCAATTACATTACATTTTTAAAAAAGTAAATAGTAAAGAGTTCTTAAATATATAGTAACAAAAATGGTTAGAATTAAAAAACTATGGCATGTAAAATATTAACCTATCAGAAATAAAAGGAAATTTTAAAACTATCTGAATGCAATGAGGTTTGAATTTATAGATTAGACTGACCGAAATAACTACAATTAAGTTCTATGTATTCCCCTAAAATAATACTGAAAAATAAACAAGAACTGCAATCATCTAAATTTGTAAAAAAACAAAATAATAACAAAAATAAATCACTACTTAATTGGTACAAAAACCTATCTAGATGATACATTTAGAAAAAATTGTCTTTGTAGAAATTGGTTTATTTTTATTTCCTTAAAACTGAAACATCTCCTGAACATGACACCAAATAGCAATAATGATCAGACATTCAAAATATATTATCTCTCTAATATATATTATCGTTCTAATAACTAACATTAAATAGAAGGTTATTTTTAAAAAGAGCTATGAAAAGAAAGGCACATATGTTGGATATGACAGTCAAAAGTAGTTGAAACATAAAAAATTGTTACATAATTTTAAAAATTCAAGTGCTTGCTAGTAAAAGGTTAAAAATAAGTTGGGGGTTGAAATTACTCTTCTTTGGCATAGACTAGTTTCTTAAAATGATAGAATAATTATATCTATCACAAAAGCTTGCTTTGTGAAAGGAAATAATTCCACAAAAGGATTAACTCTCATTCCCCACACTAATGACTTTTTTGGGTTAAATTTATAAGTCATAGGGCAAGAACCAGGTATATTCTCTATCAATTTACATAATCTTGTTTTCTGACTTCTAGATAAAGAATTTCAACTGTATTACAATGACAACACTACGGAAGTGTTACTCTTTTTAGCAATTTTGGATGAAAAAATGTACTATATTTAGTATACCTTTCAGAATTGCTATTTGTTATAAAATTTATTTTCTTTGTGTAGATGGCAAATGGCTTATGGTATGTGAGATATATACATTTAGATGTATATACATATGTACATATACATATATATGTATATGTGTATATATGTATATGTGTACATATTTATATACACATATACATATTTTACAGATCTCTTCATGAAAAAATTATCCCTTCAAGTATACAGTTTACATTGATATAAAGAAGAAAGAAACTTTACCCCTTCAGGATTATACTTTGCAAGCACGCCATTACCATGGAATTCTTCAAGAACATCCTTTAATTTCTTTGTAGAATCTATGAAAAAAAGGAAATACACAAATTATTTATGCATGCTTACTTCGTTTATGTGTTATAAATCAGAAATAAATATGCAGAATGTAAATAATCACCAACAGAAACTAAACTTAAAAATCAATAGGTAAGATGCCTTTTAACATTACTGAAAAGGTTTTTAATTGGAAAAGACAGGAATAAAGAAACAAAAGAAATATGAAAACTATTTTATGCTCAAGTTTGTTGCTAAAACACAGGTGCAGTGTCTATTACACAAAATAGTGAACAAATACATGAATAAGCAGCATGTTTTCTTCATTTATTTTGAAACTGTAACATTTAAATGAAAAATTTGTCAAAAATGAAAAGAACATAATCATTGTCATACCTTATAGTTTGCATTATTCATCTATAACTGAATTAACTAACACATGTTGAGGCCTTTCATCATATTACATGGCCATAAGTGATAATTTACTAGTATTTAAAAATAGGATGAGCTTACATAAAGATTATTAGAACAAAAATAATTTATATACCTACATTAGCATAAACATATGTGCTTGGTCTGCTAAAATAATATTCTCATAGAAATAAAATTCCTCATCAAGCAAACTCAAATCTGTGACATCCTCAAGACAGAAATGATAGCTCACAAAGGAGAATACTTCGTATGACTATTAATCAGGTTGAATCACAGGTGAACAAGCAATATTAAAATTTAAATGTGTTAAATATATAGATTTTTAGTTTTTTTCTTTCTCGTTGGGAATGTGGGTACTTGTGTCCTAGCCATGAACACAGTATTTTCTGACTTTCATCAAGTCTTCAGTGATATTTGAACTATTATAAAAGATTTCTCAGCTCCAAAAGTCTAATTTTAAATACGCTTAAAACAGCTTATAGTTTTTAAGCTCTACTTTCATTTGAAATACATACTTTCCTTCCAAAATATTGTGAATTTTGTAGTTTTATACGTCTGTGTGAGACAATATTCCTTTATTTGAGATAAAATGCATACAGCATAAAACTTCTGTTTATCAATCAAAAGTATGTATAGAATTCAGTAATTTTCAGTATATCCTCAATGTTGTACAATCATACCGGCCACTTTCCTATCACTGGGACAATATGTCCAACATCCACATCTTAAAGGAAGTGAGGTTTCCTTTGGCTCACAGTGTCGGAGGGTTCAGTCCATTCATAATAAACAGAATCCGAGGCAAAAACAGCACAGTGAGTGGTATGGTGGAAAAGCACGGCAAAGGAAAATTTCTAATCTCATCATAGCCAGGGTGCAGGAAGAGAACAAAGGAGCCAGGGAGAGGAGTACATCTTTCTAGATTACAGTCCTACTGTCTGCCTCTTCTAAACAGGCACAACCTCCTATGTGCACTTCCAGCAGTGAAATCATCCATGAATTAATTATTCAATGAATATAGTATAATACCCAGCCACCTTCCAAAATTCATACCTTGAACACGTGAGACTTTTGGGATATATTTTAGATCAAATGACAAGAGCAATTAACCACTGATCTCTAATTCCATAATATTTCTTATTCTGAAAAAAAATCTATGATCATTAAAAATTCACTTATGTTCTTTTTAAAAATTGTTGGTGACACATATATGTGTGTGTGTATATATATATATAAATATATATATCATATTCACAAAGGGAATTTAAAACTGTACATGATTTTTATTTTCTTAATTCTTCTTTTTTTAATCTCCCATTCCACTCCCCTCTCTTCAAATCCTCTTCCCTTCCTAAAACAGAAGTATTGTTTCAGTTTTATTCTACTTTTCTTGTATGTTTTATTTTTCCTTTCCTTCCATTTCTTATCCCCTCTCCTTAGTACCCCTTTGCATTTCAACATTTTCTTCCTATGTCAAAATAAGTATATATTGGTATTTATTTACATGTTTAGTTTATCACACCAGTGATACAATGCTATATTTACACATGTGTTTGATTTATTTCACTTAAGAGTATGGTCTCAAGATAGATACATTTACCTAGAGATGTCTCAAGTTTATCCTTCTTTATAGCTGAGAAGTACTGTATTATGTAAAAAAACACATCTTTTTACATTCATCAGTTAATGGGCATTTGGGCTCTTACCAATATTTAGCTATTATAAACTGTGCTGCTATAAACCTAAGTAAGCATAGATCACTGTGATATGATGCTTCTAATTATATCAGGAAGACCATGAAAGACACTAAC
>PVJX010012865.1:0-49062 GCA_004027295.1 Dolichotis patagonum | reverse complement strand
AATAAAGGGTAGCAACAATACAGAATTCCAAGGAAAAAAGGAAAAGAACAACAACAAAAAATCCTAAGAAATTATTACTTGACAAATTACATACTGACTTCTTGGAAATAGTTGTTCAAATTACAAAGTTAAAACATGTAAAGTAGACATTCAAACAGTCAGACTGTTAACAGTTCTGCTCCATGATCTGACAAAAAAAAAAAACCAGCAATATGGTCATCCATCTTACACACTCAAATATACATGCAATTATATCAAAAGGGTAAAATTAAACAGAACAAAGTGGATCACAAGAAAGTAATGTAAGAGACATAAATTTCAAAATTACACAATTGTAGATATTCACTCTCTATCATATTGACTCTTGTTTTCTTCCAAATAGTTGTCCATATTGTCACATACAGGGAATTCACATGAAACAACATAGTATGGAATTGATCTGAGCAGGACAAGGAGGGCATTTCAAGTCTTCAAGACCAGACATTAGGGAAGCCAAGAATGGCTATCATAGTATCTCTCATTCTCCTCAAAACAGCTGTCCATACCTTCATATGTGTTGAACTTAAACAAGACAAAGCAAGCTAAAATCACTTGGAACAAAAAGTGATAGTTTTGCTGGATTTCACATCATGACCTTATGGAATCATCACTGGGTACTGTAGTGTCTCTTTTTCTTCAAAGTAGTTGTTCATTTCAACATGTGTTATATAGTTGGTTCTTATAAACTGTTTATAAGCTCTACAAATGCATGAGTCTCTACATGTATATCTATCCTTTCTGTATTAGAGGTAAAAACAAAACAAAGCAAGATAAAACAAAACAATTCCTAGAAAAGCATGAGGCAAAAAAGTCACATAAAACCACAAAACTGTTATCTACAATGGTTACCATGATGTCTCAGCAGTATATAACACCATTAATAAAAAAGAAGCATTGGAGACATAAGACTTCAAAAGCAAGTAATAATCAAACCAGAGTGGGTACCTTAGTGAATCTTGTCATCTTCAGTGTAGTTGCCCATACTCTTAGACTTGATGCTATCAAACATAACAGATTTAAATAAAATCAGTCAATACAGAGTAGCAATCTAACAAACCAGATTCAAATAAGATCAGCCATAATAAGACTGTATAAGTTATAAAGGGCTTCAGATTAAGTTGATAGGAAATTAGGGATGATTACCATAATATGTCCTCTTGTTTTTGGGGTAGCTGACCATGTCAAGTCTAGTGCAAGTAGACAAACTGGAACAGCATGTAATCCTTCCAAGCAGAGTGATGAGAATAATGTAAATTTTAAATCTTGTTACCCAATTAACAATATCCTCTGCCCCCATTTTTTAGACAATTCCTCCCCTTTCACTCCCATGGGGTGCACTGCTTGTTTTGGGTCCCACTGCCTCCCTATGTAGAGCATCTCAATGGACCCTATCTCCTGATCTACTCTGCCTGTGTTTCTCTCTGTTACTATTTCAAGGCCATCTATACTAGAGATTACAGCCAATCTTCTCTGCCTTATTTCTGCTATTCTGTTTCTCTGCCATTGGTTGTCTATTTTTCTGTTCCACTCCACTGTCTGCCCCATACACTGAGGCCTCTCTGCTGTTGTTCCTGAAATGCTCATATTCTTGTTCTCTCTCTCTCTCTAAAATGTCCTTCAGTATTTTTTGTAGGGTTGGATTAGTGGTCACAAATTCTCCAAGTTCCTCTTTGTCATGGAAGCATCTTACTTCTCCATTAATTTTTAGAGAGAGTTTTGCAGGATACATCAATCTGGGCTGGAGGTTGTTCTCCTTCAGGGCTTGAATTACTTCACTCCAAGCTCTTCTTGACCTGATGGTCTGTGTGGAGAAGTCTGCCATGATTTTGATGGGTTTTCCTTTATAGGTGATCTGTTTCTTTTCTCTTATGGCTTTTAATATTCTGTTCTTATATTGAATTTCTGGGATCTTGATTATTATGTGTCTGGGTATAATTCTGTTTTGGTTGTAGGTGGCTGGAGTTCTGTATGCTTCATACCTCTGCATATCATTTCTTTTTTCTATGCTTGGGAAATTTTCCTTAATAATTTCTGTGAATAGTAATTCCTCTGTTTTGATTCCTGCTTCTTCATTCACATACTTTATTCTTATGTTCTAGATTCTCTTGTCATCTTCCAGTCTTTGTATCTTTACTGCCTGCTCCCTTGTTATTTTTAAGAGATCTTCCCTTTCATGATCACACATTGCAAGCCTGTGTTCAATTTTTGATAGTCTATCTTTGGTTTCTTTCAAGCAGTTTTGCCAGCTTTCTATGGAGTCTTTAGTTTCCTGATAATCTCTTTGAATTTGCTTCATGAATTCTAGGTTTTTTTCTGTATTCTTCATTAAATTTTTCTCTCCTTTTGTGTTCCTTCATTCTTCTGTCTGTGTCTTCTTGAGAGGTGCCCAGCCTTTCTTTTATTAGTCTACTTATCTCTTGTTTAATTTGAATTAATATTTCAGTTTTGATCCCGCTTATGAGGTCCTGAAGATATCTCTTTATGTCTGCTAATGCTGTGTTTGATGTTGCATGTTTGCTGCCCTCAATCTCTTTTGTATTACCTCTCCTGGATCAATGTTCTCAGGGTTGGGGCTGGGGTTTTTTTCTTATTTCTCCCTTTTGTCATGTTTTTGTTTCCTTCCATACAAGTGTACAGTGTAATTCCCAGCCCCTTTTCTTGTTGGTTAAGGCTCCTTTAGAGGGTGCAGGCTAGGAGCTTTTGCCCTCTTCAGTCAGTTATCAGAGATTAAAGTTCAGGCACAGGCAATGTGTGCTGGCTCCTCCCCTATGGGCCAGTCAACCTTTGCAGGTCTTCACTGCATCAGTATGTGCCGATCTCAGGGAATAAATTTGTAGTGACTCACTGGGTCCCAGCCAGGGGCATGGCCTAGTCCAAGCAGATTCCACCAATCCACTCAACGAGGGGAGCAACCAATTGAAGCCACTTCCTTATGGAGTTAGGGCTTTCCTGCCCAAATCCAACATGTCATCCAGTCGGTTTCCCCTTTCCCATGGGAGGGTCTTATTCCCATCACTCACTGCGTGTTGATGCTGGTCCCCAAGAACTGCTGGGCTCCCCAACATCCAACTTCAGCGTGGCTGCAGTGCAAATTCAGGGTGCCTCGGTGGGTCGTGTGCAGGACCGGTCTGGGCGAGCTGCACGCAGGGCTGTTCAGCTCCGCGCTCCAGTGGCTCAAGCCAGTTGCTTCAGCGTGGATTGCTTTGTCAGGTCTCCGGCAGGGATTTAGGCAGCTCGAGGAGGGCGCTGTGCTCGCTGATCTTAATTTCTCTTATGGTAGCCCCAGGACCTCATATTTGAGTGGTTTTTTGCACTTTAGTTTCTTCGTGGTTTGTGAGAGTCCATCTCTCTCTGTTTGGTCTCTCCAGGGTGTTTTATTCTGGCATTTAAGCTGTCTCTCTCAGAGAGGGTCCCTCTCCTGCTACCTACTGGTCCATCATCTTTGGATTCTCCCCGAGAATATTTTAATATTAAGAAGTACTTTGTCTCTTTTGACCTACATCAAAGGATACAAAATAGCAGATACACAGGATGAACAAATTTAGACATCTAGAGAAGCACATAAAGACTATGGTAATACATGTGTATCAGGGACCTCTGTTAAGTAAACAACTTTTAGCTGCTATTGTCACTATCAGTAACCATGAGATGAGAGACGTGTTAATCAGCTTCCCTCTAGTAAACATATATTTGTCTCATAATGTTATGCTGTAAACCTTAAATATACACAGTGAAATTTACTGTTTTTTAAAGTACTGAGTCTATCGATAAACTGCTGTTCAAATGTGCTCTACCCGAGTTCCACATCCACCCCTGCTTTTCAATGTCATACTTATTTATAGGCCCGGTTGTAGTCCCAACTCTGCTAAAACCATTTCTGGAGAGTTCTCAGGCCATGTTCCAAGCACAGCAGTGCCCCGTTATGCCTCTGCACAGATGTTTATCCATGCGGATCATGATTCAGCTGCAGGTGTGTGTGTGTGTGTGTGTGTGTGTGTGTGTATTAGTGGTGAGGGTTACTCGTTACATGTTTTAGTTTTGGGCCTATTGTGACTGAGCCTTACAAATGATATAATGACACAAGCTGAGACCCTCTTTGTTACCCCATGCCAACAAGACGGTCCTGGCACTGTGGGTGGGACCAACCCCCCACTCACTGTCTACCCAAAAGAGAAGCCAGTGGGGATTTGATTCACCATGACCAATGAAATTAGCCCACCCCTGAGAAAAACATATGTGGCTTGTACGGGGTCAAGAGATCCTCATCAGATATAGACGTTGAGGCCTCATGTCCTGTGACGTGGTAGCCTTGAGGAAAGCTTTGAAAATCTGCAGTGCCCTAAATGCATCTGACACTACGCAAGTAAATACCCAGTAAAAGCTGGATGTCTGGCTCTGCACCTTAATGTGGCACTTCCTGAGTTCTCCAGGAGTCTGATCAAAGAAGCAAGGTAGCAGGAAGGCCAAAAACAGTTTCTGGATCCTGCTTTTTTGGGTTTGGATCTCTGCCTGGCCACTTATTAGCAAGGTGACTCCTGAGTTTATTTTTCTGTGAAAGGGAGATGCCAATTGCTCTCACCTCATAAGATGGTTAGCAGGATCTACATTTGCAAAGTACTTAAACCGGTGTTGGAAAGTGTTATGTGTTTGCTGGGTTAAATAAATAGATATGCAGAAACAATTTTATTCCGGCTTCCATGTGTTTTTACCCAGGATTGCTCTTTAATTTAAACAGCCACTGAAAGCTTCTTACTTGTCAAATATTTTTTGTCTTTGACTTTGATATTTAATTTATTTAAATAGGAGTAACTTGGGTATTGGAAAAAGAAATGTTGAACAGAGATGTACATGGTAAATCAAAGCTAAATATTAATTTAATTCTCCATAGTTACAGGGACTTGAAAAAGTTTCTAACCTTCCCCAAACTCAGTGCTTTATACAGCAACAAGCTGGGAACAATATGAAACCATCAGCACTACGATGAAAATCAGTAAAAGTTATGTAGGGAAAGTACCAAGTCATTGATCTGGGTGGTAAAAACGGGGCCTTTGAGATTCAGATTTTAAATTTTTGCTTTAATTTCCCTCATTCAGCTGATTCTCTTTTTTAAAAATTTGTTTTGTAGTGCTTGGGACTCCAGCCCAGGGCCTCAAGCATGCGAAGTGAGCACTCTAACTCTGAGCTATATCTCAATCTTTTTATTTTATTTTTTATTTTGAAATAATGTCTTACTAAGCTGCCCAAGCTGGCCTCTAACTTGTGCTCCTCCTGCCTCAACCTCCTAAGTAGCTGAGATTACAGGCATGTACCTGACTGCTTAAAACTCTTTAAAGACTGTCTGGCTTATTTATTTATGGGTTTGGGGGAAGTTTTCTGATGTAAACAGTAGAAATTTTCTGTTATTAGTTTTTATCATATGTTTATCTATTTTATTCAGTGTTTATCTCCACTGAATCACCATCCCTACAATATCCATGAGATCAGAAAAGCTGGCAAGCACTGTAATTATTGGTAAGACTATTTTGAGAATCCTATATTAAATCTTCCAGAGTTGGATTTTGCCTCTTTAAGATCTATCAGCAAAGTAAGATTCTCTCACACTTTGGTTGCTCTCAAACTCTATACCACTAGGTAAATGTCACCCAGAATTTTTTGTCTGCCTCAACATAACCTTTTGCAAGGTAAGCTTTTTAAGAGTTTTGACGGTCTGTCATACTTTTATATAAAAGACATTAAATAATGTCAAGTTTAATTTGAATTGAAATTGTGTCAAACATACTAAAATGTGTCAAAATTATCCATGATTTTCAGCTGCCCAACATTTGTCTCACATATGTCCCTTCTTAACACAGATTAGTGTTTTTCTCTCCAATGTCAAGTTTAAAGCCCCAAATCATCTTTTAAAACGTGATCACAATATTGAGCAAGTTGCTCTCCATAGGGGTTGCTGACGCAGGGCTGCCTGTGTTTCTTTTTCCAAACGGGTGTCGGGGATTTAGCTCAGTGGATGATCATTCCTCTTACTTAACTCTGAAAATTTCCTTGGAGAATTTACCAAACCACCAAACCAACTGACTGTGTCTCCTGGAGAGGAAAATACAATCTCTGTCAGTGTGTATGACACAGTGTGTCTCTGTTAACAAACATGCATGTGAATCATAAGCTCCAGGGTCCCTGGGACATCCACCTCCTCCCTAAAGGCATTCCTGGCCACAGAATCATGAACCGATGTTCTCTTTCAAAACAGCTGGTGGTTAGAGCTATGCTTCATGGTACTCTGCAAAAATAATAAAATATAAATACAATAAAATAAAATAAATAAAATAAAATGATTTCTGTGGTTGCTATGGTTTGAATAAATGCCTATCAAAGACCTTTGTGTTAAAGGCTTATTCTCTAACTTGGGGGATTGGGAGATGGTGGAACTTTTAGGTGGGACTATGTGGGTGTCTTCACCACTGGGAAAGGTCCCTTGAAGAGGACAGTAAAGCCCCAGCTCTTTCCTCTCCCCTCTCCCTTTTTTAACTTCCCAGCTATAAGGGGAGTGTATTTTTCCCATCATATGCTCCCAGCTGTGTTGGACTAAAAGCAGTGGGACCAACCTATTTGAACTGAACCCTCCAGAACTGCAAGCCAGAATCAACCTTCTGTCTTTATAAGCTGGTTATCTCAGATATTGGTTATAAGAAATGAGATACTCTGACATAAAAGGCAAACAGGCTAAGAGAATATTTGCAAAATAGTTTAAAATATGCTGCAAATCATACTTAAGGTCACAATACACATTAACAGATTGAAGTTCTCCCTTCCTTCTTTCCTTCTTCCTTCCTTCCTTCCTTCCTTCCTTCCTTCCTTTCTTTCTTTCTTTCTCTCACTGATAGAGAGTTAAATTTTTTAGTAAAGTACTTTAAAGACTACTATGGCTCCGAAACTCAGCTGGGCTCAAGCTAATGTGCCAAGAATGGCCTGCAGTACCCATTTTCTCAAAGTCATCAAAACTCCTGTCAATCTCCCAGAATCTGGCAAAGAGAGCTCTCCTTCTGGAAGCTCAGAAATGAGTTTGCAGCAATGGAATACTATTTTTCTCTGAAGAAAGCAATCCTATCATTTGCAACATATAGATGCATATAGCATTACACTAAATGAAATAAACCAGGCACAGAAAGACAAATACTATATGATTCCATTTCATGAAATATCTAAAATAGTCCAACTCATAGAACCAGAGGGTTTAAATGGTAGTTGACAGGAACAGCTAGAGGGAGAAATGAGGAGCTATAAAGTCTCAGTGATACAAGACAAGTAAGTTCTAGAAATCTGTGGTTTAGCACTGTGCCCAAAGTTAATGATGCTATGTTGTATACTTGAAAATTTGTCAAAAAGGTAGATCTTATACTGAGAGTTTCTATAACAAGCTAAAAGTCAAACTAAGGAACCTTTCCGAGATGGTAGGTACACCTACTATCTTGATTGTAATGGTGTTTTTCGGGGTATATGCATATATCCAAGCTCATCAAATTGTACATATTAAATATATGCAGATTGTTGTATATCAATTATCCCCCCCACACACACACAACTTTTTAAGAAGAAAGAATGTGCCAGGATATGTACAGTTACTGTTTACGTGGCTGCACTCCCAAATCAAGTGGATGATTTAAGATGATCTATCATTCTGCAGTATTTACTCCTCCCCTTTAGCACAGATAATTTAGCCTGCATCAGATATCTTGAGAGAGTATCTGTAAGGAAGCAGAACAAAGCTGGCAAAGTAGAGGTTGGAAGCAGTGACATTCCATCAAAGGGGTCCTGAGAAGCTATCATCCTGGGGGCCTCTGCAGAAACTGTGGTTCAGTACCCCACAGCCATGTGCATTTGTTAGGTCTCCTGGTTAGGTGTTCTCTCCTCTTTTTCTCTTTATGCAAACAGAATTAAAAATTCAAGGTACTTTTAAGCCTGCTCAATAGCTCCCTTTCCTCTTGAAATAAAGCCTGGTCTCTTGAAATGTGCCGCAGAGATGTGCACAAACTGGCCTAGGCCTTCTCTACGCTTCCCCTTTCAGCATTTCCTGCTTTGTGTGCAGGAATCAGACATTTGTGATTTTCTTCTGGGTCCCACACTGAACCGTTCTTTCTACAGTTCTTTCTGCCTCAAAAGGTAGCTCATTCCCTTCTCTTGCCAAAATCTTCTTGACCCTGACCACAGCCTTTGCCTAGGCAACTGTCCCTCATTTTTTATGTCTCAGTCTAGACACTGTTTCTTTCCGGAAGCTGACGCTCGCCCGGCCTCTCTTAGCAGCTGTTCCTGGTGTTTATAGCATTGCCTGCACTCCACTTTTCTTCATTTATATTGGAGATGGAACCTAGGCCTTTGTACTGGGCCACATCCCCAGTACTTTTTATTTTTCATTTTGAGACAGGCTCTTGCTAAATTGCTAAATGGCCCAGATTGAACTGAAACTTGCAATTATCTTGTCTCGGCCTCCAAGCATGCTAGGATTACTGGCATGCACACCATATTCAGCTTCCACTGCAAGTGAGACTGTATCATGTATCATATTCATATTCCCCATTAGACTTCAAAGTCCACAGGGGCAGAAACCATCTCTCTCTTGTTCCCCTGTCTTCCTGGGACCTAGTTCAGAACCTCTAATAGGGAAGCTGTTTGACCAAGTCAATTGACCAGTCAGTGGATCAATCTTAACCTTGTTGGGGGTGAATAACAATAAGAGTCTATCACCAGATTCTCAAATCCCAAATTCTTACCCCCAATCTTCTCAAAGAATGACACATTATAATTCAACTCCTCAATCTCTAAAGTTAACTTTGGCAAACATGTAGGTATTGTTGCAAACACGTAGACATGTGTGGTAATGAGGGCGCCCTTTAACTAACAAACTGGGTTTGGTGGTGCATGATTGTAATCTTAAAACTCTGGGAGGCAGAGGCAGGAAGACCAAAAGTTCTAGCCCAGCTGAGGCAACAAAACCCACAGGATTTTGTCATAAAGATGCATTTTGTCATGAAGATGCCAATTTTGTTGTAAAGGTGCATTATTGTGAGCATATTGTACCCAACTTTATTCTTAAAATATTTCTATTGATGAATTATTAATTTTAATTTTATGAGTTTTATTACATTAAACAATGACTATTTAACAGGAAAAATGTCAAAAAAAGTATTGTGTTTTTAATATTTATTGAGTGCTTATAACAAAAGCATCAAAATTTTCAACGTCAACTGGCTTTTGGTGAACAAAGTCTAAAAAATGACAACAGAAATGAATTCTTATATGAACTACAATGAAAATATCAATAAAACTTTACCAAAAAATAATCTTTATTTCAGTTATCAGACCTATGGTAGTTCTCACACAGAACATTCCATATGCACATATAACTTACACTGACAGCACTTGTGCTTTGTTTTCGTGGCCTTTTTGTAGGACATACTTGACATTCTGCAGCTCTTGCTGTTTGTCAGGAGGTTGTTGTTATATTATACAATGTGTAGTTAGCAGGAACATAAAATGTCAATAAAATAAAGAATTCAAAACAGAGAATTGTATAGTACAATTCTTAATATGCATTGCACATTTGGAATAAACATCAACATTTTTACATCAGCTGTGTACTTGCTTACAAAACCTACAAGATAGCATCACAAATAAATTCCTATATGAGCTACAATGAAAATACCAATAGAATTCTACCATAAAAATAAGTTTTGACTCAATTGTCACATCCAGGGCAGTCTTCCCACATGACAACTGTATGTTTTATGTACACACCTTGCTTATACTGACAGCACATGTGCTTACCTTTCCCTTCCCATGTGATAGGCCATTCTTGTCACCTCTGATCTTCCTGTTTTGTCAGAAGCTTCTTACTATATTGTACAACATGGACTTCACAGGAAAGTAAGACATCTATAAAATAAAATATCAAATATGTAATGAGTGCTTAGAATACACATCAGCATTTTCTCATTTTCTCAAAACCTAAAATAACATCAGAAAAAAACCCTACATGAACTACAATATAAATACAAACAAAAGACCACCATAGAAATAGTCTTTGCTTCAATTGTCACACCCAAGGAAGTCTTCACACATGAAAACTGCATGCTCCATGCATAAGTATTGCTCATACTGATAGCATGTAAATTTTGTTTTCCTGTCATTTCCTGTATGGCACAATTGACATCTCTTTCATTTCTTGTTCTCATGGTAGGTCTTTGTGACACTGCACCTGCCTGTTCACCTGTCAGCTCACGAGTGAGCTCCACAATTTTTTTGCACTGTTCCCTGGGCAAAAATATTTTGTTTTTCTTCTGCTGCAAATGATCTCCTAAGAGTTGCAGCCCCAATCTTCTAAGAAAATTTCTCCATTATATTTTGCATTTATTATTTTCTTTGTAAACTATCAAACTATTTATACCACAGATATTTAGGATCAAATAAAACACAACCAGGGTTTTGTGTTTTGAGTGAGTCATAGTTGCTACATAACTCATCAACAACATCTACTGCACTTTCGGTTTTGTTGTAGAAAGTTATCATCTCAGGCTTCCATCTTTTCAAGGTTTCTCTATCAATAGTACCATCATGGTGCAATGTTGATATCAGCAGTACCAGTTTGGGTTTTTTTGCCATATATGAGGCCAATGTTATACCTTTCTAAAATCCAAAGACTGTATATACAATTCTCTGCTTTGAAATTGCAACATTTCCTTTGGAATTTCTGCTTTGTTCCTGTGTACATCTCCTACACTGGTCTACTTGTTCTCTGTTAGCAAATGTAACATCAGTTTGAAACTGTTAAAGCAATTGTCAAATTCACATTCCTATTAGTTTAGGAGATTGAAGCAACAAATCTGCTCCCAACATCATTTTGTTTATTACTCTATGAATAAGGACTTGGTGGCTGAGTTTCATGATGAATTTCTAAGTTAAAAGCACAATATGTCTTGACATCTACAAGAGCATATATTTTTGTGCCATATTTGGAAGAGTTTTTGGAAATATACTGCCCAAAGCCACAGTGACCATTAAGTGCTACAAGATGTTCATCAATCGTCATGTATTCAGATGGTGTGTAAATTGCTTGACAATTACCCACAAATCTTTTGGACCATGAGTAGATGGTTTCTTGGTGGGTGATTTTGTCATCAAACCTCAGGAAATTCTGAAGGAAACCAAATCTCCTCAGTGTCACCATTATTCTACAAACCTCAAGGTCACACCTATCTTCTTTTCATAAGTGTTTTACATTCCTGTGATTACCATGAGACAGCCCTGATAAGTACAGCAGACCTATGAATGCTTTTGGTTCAGCTAGTGAGATGTCATAATAAATAGATATTTTTAGTATGGCTATTGGTACATACAGAACATTTTATTTGTATTTCAGCATTTGTGTATTTCACATCTTGTTGTATTTCATTTGTTACAAACAATTTCCAGCATTGAATGACAGTGCTGGCATTCTGTCCAATAGGTTTCACCCCTGCCAAGATCCTCACTATATTTTGGGACCTAGTTCTAACGTTGAATAGTTTCATTTGGTTGTGTGACTATTTTGTACCATTTCTACCAGTCAAATATGTACTCACATGGCTGTTTTCTACATCATCTGATATAAGGAGCCCTGTATTCATTCCCTGCGTCTGTATCAGTTGATTCTTGTTTCGTTTCACAGTCACAGGAACTTTGGCTCACATGGCCAGTGTCAAAGTCATTATCATCTTTATCATCCATGAATGTGTGATCTAATGATTCACTTTCGACCTTCTCCAAAACTTGCAAATCTGGTTTTTCATGAGCCATTGTACTGAAATAGGTTACTTCTACCAGGAAACTCAAAAGAAAATTGGATGCAACTTGAGACCATACTCATAAATGAAATAAATCAGACATGCATGTGCAAACATTGTATTGTCTCGCTAGTATAAGAAGCTGAAAGAAAATATATACGTAAAAGAAAGTTATACTACTGATCTCTCTGAACTCATTAAAGAGAAAGGTTTGTGCTAGTATTGTTCAGACAATTAAATGCAGATGTTTTGTACTCTGTAACTGATTTGAAGATAACAATATGCAATGCGTATACCATTGTTACCCCCAATTATTGTGCTTTGAAATTTTGCTTTAATTTTTTTCTCTTTAAAATAAACTAAAAATTTAAAAACCCTAAATTTTGCCCAGAAATTTAACAATGAGCATTTCATGGGTAAAACTCACCTGTTGCTACTTTGGGTCTCCTGTACACACCTTGCCTTTCATCTGCTAAGTAGGTGACTGCACAGATGTGTTTTTGCTTTTCCTAGGTGAAGCTACTGTGAGTCACACCCACATCCCACTTACGTAAAATACATATTTACAGAAGTGTGTGGTCGGTGTGATGCTCAAATAAGCAAATGCAAACCCTGTTAAATGGAGCACTATGTGAGTAAAAATCCCAGTTTGATACTTTTGCACACATGTGCACACCTTGCTGTTTATCATATCAAGTGGGAAAACATGAAGATTGTTTCTTGTAGCCACCAGGCACAGCTGCTGAGATGAATAGCTGGCTACTATTGTGCTGAAGTACAAATTTATAGTAGAAAACTATGTGACAGGTTGTAACTCAGTGTTACACCCCATGGGGCATAACTTAGTAAGACCCAGTCTCAAAATAAAAAAAAAAAACTTTTAAAAAGGACTAGGGGTGTAGGTCAGTTAGTGCAAAGACCTTGGGTTCAGTCCCCACTACCACAAAAAAAGAAAGAAAGTTTGACCTTATTTTCATCTGTTGCTTGCTCATCTGTATTTTCCAGTCACCCAGAGAGGGTTTTGAGTCACGTTCCTTCCTCCTCAGGCTTTATATCTAAATCATCAGATTCAAAACAGCCCACTGGGCCTATCTTCAGCATTGCCACAAAACCCACTCTTCCTTTTCACAACTAGTTCTGCACGCACTGGATCTCTGAGAATCTCACTGGTATTTTTTCGGCTCATTGCATAATAAAAGACAGATACACATTGTTATACGCAGGCTAAACAACACACATGTTCTCCATTGTTCCTTGACAAATCGAACTGAAATCTCCCCCTGCTGCCAAGTTTATATTCTAATAGGATGACAAGGAATGATTTGCTTAAAACCAAAATGAATCAGCCCATGTCAGACAGGACTATACTGTGACGCCCCTCCTGGTTGGACAGAAATCCCCCAAACTGGACAGCTTCAGGGAAGCAAATCGCTCTTGGCTGCAGTATAAGATGACTGTATAGTTGACCAAGAAAAACACAGAAACACCCTGAGGCAATGAATTCTTGGGGCCAGAAAACAGGACTATTTCATCCCCTTAAGACATGATGCTAGTATTAGTCAGACATTTCCAGGATTTACCCTTTGCGGGGAAATACGTTGAACCCACTGCAGAAAACTTCTCTAAGAGGATCAAGTTGTAAGCATATTCACTGTGTAAATAAAGCTTTTTATCTTTCCAACACAGGAAATTGAACCCAGGATGCTCTACCACTGAACTATGTCCCTGGCCTTTTTTTCGTGACAGAGTCTCGCTAAATTGTACATGGTGGCCTTGAACTTGTGATCCTCCTGCTTCAGCCTTCCTAGCAGTTTGGATTATAGATATGTGTCACTCTGCCCAGCATTCTGAAGCTTTTGAATAGCACTAAGGGAAGGCTCCCGTTACAATCCTTGTTACCACTTCAGTGACTGGAATTGTGGAAATAGTTGTGGGGAGCGCGTACTTAGAAATGAGATTGTAAAAGGACTTTGTGAATGGGAAAGATCACATGCTTACCTTTCGCAGTCTTTGGGTCATCTCACACTGATTAGATCAGTATTTCCTGATGAACAATAGGTTGCCTAGCTATTGAAGTTCAGTCTTTTTGTACCATAGATGTGTAATATAATTTTGAGAGCTTTGAAGAGTGTAGGAAACGCTTTATAGGGAAGGCTGGTAATTAATTTAGGTAATACTAGCTGTAATTCTAAAATTAGTGCAAGCTAACAAAGTGAGTTTTTTCAAAGCAAATTAGCTGCACGGTGGGAACATGGAGAGACTCCATTCTGAGGCCCAAGTTGATATGGTCTCCATCTGCTAAATATGACTTCCAAAGTCGCCCTCAGCATGCAGCTTTAGTGGCCAGTGTACAACAGTGGTACACAGAAGATAGTACTGGAGGTTTCTATGGGCCAAGCCTGGAAGTGGCATGAATCAATTTAACCACAGAACTTGGGCACTTGGCCCCACATAAATCCAAGGGAAGCAAGAAAAAATGGAGTGCCTGAGTCTGGGAAGTAAAAGAAACAGCTTTTGGTGAATATATACCATTCATGGCCACTGCCCAACATTTTTTCCCTAAATATCCATTTCACTGGCAAGAGCATCTCCTGAGATCCGTGCCATGCTGGAACTTAGGGGGCCGAGCCAACCAGTAAGCAGCCTGCTGCCCTTGTAAGTGACTGTGGTCTGGGGAGCTGCGGCCACCCCAGGGCGGGAAAACCAGAAGCAAGAGCGTCTCCTGAGATCTGCGCCATGCTGGAACTTAGGGGGCCGAGCCAACCAGTAAGCAGCCTGCCGCCCTGGAAAGTGACTGTGGTCTGGGGAGCTGCGGCCACCCCAGGGCAGGGAAACCAGAAGCAAGAGCGTCTCCTGAACTATCACGCATGTTCAAATTCCAGTGAGACACAATGTGGTGGATGGAACCAATGGTAGTAGAACAAAAAAAGCATGGTAGGACTTCTGAGTATGTGTGATAGTTCAAACAATTTTCTTTTTTATCAAAAATGAGATATTATAGCACCCATTGATCATTTTCTGTTATTCGGTTCATAAAGCCCTGTAATTCTTTCACTCTATGTATGACTTAATACTATTGTGTTATGTTTGATATTATTGTATTTGAAACTATGCTCAACTATAGCAGAGTAAGAGATATGATGTTAGATACTGTTGATGTCCAGTTGACTTAATGTAAAGTACTGTGTTTCCTATGTTGTCCTCTTCTGATCTGCTCTGTACTGCCCCCTTTTGTTTTATTCTCTTTCAAATAAAAAAAAAATTAAAAAAAAATATCCATTTCACTTTTCTTCACACATCAACAAAATCCCCCCAACAAGAAAGATGTCCCAAATTCTATCCAATCATTCCAGACTCTAGAATCTCTAAGGAATTCTATGTGTCTTCTATATTCTTGTGATCCAAGAATATAGAATTTGCCTGTAAACTGCATATCACTGACTGGTGCATGTGCACACACACACGTGCGTGCACACGTGCTCACACACACACACACACACACACTATACAATGAGAACAGAAATAAAATAGCTGCACAAAAATTACTTTGCATTTTTAGATACACTGTCCAACCTGGATTACTGTAACTTTTTTCTCTCTCTTTTTTCCTATTATCTGCCTTTTATTTTGCACTCTATTTATATATTTTTTCAGGTAAGAGAAACCATACAATTAAGAATGTGCATCAGATTTATTTAATTTAATGTTATAGTTTCAATTTTATTTATTTATTTATTTTTATTTTAAAGAGGGTAAAACTAAACATAACAAAACAGAACAAAGTGGATCAGAAGGAAACAATGTAAGTGACACAAATTTCAAAGCAAGACAACAGGAAATTTATCATGGCTACCATAATGTCTCTTGTTTTCTTCCAAATAGTTGTCCATATCTTCATATCAGTGAATTCATACAAAACAAAATAGTATTAAACTGATCAGAACAGAGTGGTGAAGGCATTATAGGCCTTCAAAACCAGACAATAGGAAAATCAACAATAGCTACTGTAATGTCTCATGTTCTCTTCAAATTAGCTGTCAATACCTTCATGTATGATGAAATTAAACAATGCAAAACAGACTAAAACCAGTCTGAACAAAGAATAATAACATTACTGGATTTCACAGCATGATGATACAGTATCAGCAATGGATACCACAATGTCTCTTTTTCTTCAAAGTAGCTGTTTATTTCAAAATAAAGCATGCATTATATAATCGATTCTCATAAACTGTTTAGGGAAGTTCTATGCATGTGTAAGCCTCTACATTTATACCTATCCTTTCTGGGTTAGAGGGAAAACCAAAACAAATTACTAGAAAAACACAAAACAGAAAAGACAAATAACAATAGTAAAGAGCTCAAAACAAGGACAATATAGGTTTTCAAAACAAGGTGGCAGGAGCATAGTTAGGGTCATTATTTTACATCATGCTCTTCAAGAGTTCCTCAGATCACCAGACACTAACAGGCAAAATTGTTCCAATCCTATGAATGCTATTTTGTTCCAAGAACTTATAGAACTTGTAGCACAATCATTTTAGCTACCATAAGCGTGTTTATACAATTTTGGATACTTTTTCTTTTCCCCTCCTTTTTCTTTTTTCTCCTTTTACCTGTGATATTATTTTTCCCCCCCGCTTTTGAGCAGATACTCTTATCCTTTCACTATAATTACTGAGTTTTTTTGTATCTTATGTACTCTTACCATTTCTTACATTAGGGAGGCTATACTGTATTTACACATGGGAATTTGATTTATTTCACTTCTGAGTATGGTCTCAAGTTGCATCCATTTATTTATAAATACCTTAATGTGATCTTTCTTTACACTTGAGCAGTGCTCCATTGTATAAAAACACCACATCTTTTTTATCCATTCCTCCATTGATGGGCATTTAGGTTGTTTTCAAGAGCTTGCTATTACAAATTGTGCTGCTATACACATATCGCCGTGATATGATATTTTCAATTATCCTGGGAATATGCCCAGAAGTGTAATAGCTGGGTCAAATGATACTTCCAATCTCAGCTTTTTGAAGAACATCCAGACTGACTTCCACAGTGGTTGCACCAGTCTGCATTCCCACCAACAGAGCAGAAGAGTTCCTTTTTCCCCACAGCCTCTCCAGCATTTGTTGTTGGTAGTTTTCTTGATCCTGGCCATTCTTTCTGGGGTGAGATGGGATCTCAGTGTGGTTTTAATTTGCATTTCTCAAATGACCAATGATGCTGAACATTTTTTCATGTATTTATTTTCCATTTGTCCTTCTTCTGAGAACTGTGTATTCATCTCAGATGCCCATTTTTGGATTGGGTCTTTGAATTTCGAGGGTCTGATTTTTTTTTATCTCTTTATGTTTTCTAGACAGAAGTCCTTTGTTTGAGGGATAGTTCACTAAGATCTTTTTTCCCAATTTGTGGGTTTTCTTTTCACTTTGCTGGAAATCTCTTTTGACATGCAGAAACTCTTTAATAAGACGTGATTCCAGTTATTGATTCTGGGAACTATTTCCCATGTGGTTTGATTTTTGTTCACGAATTCTCTACCTACCCCTATGTCTTCAAGATTTCTACCTACTTTGTCTTCCAACAGACTTAGTGTTTCTGTTTTAATAATTAGATCTCTGATCCATTTAGACCTTAGTTTAGTACATGGTGATAAGCATGGGTCCAGGTTTAGTTTTCAGCATATGGAGAGCCAATTTTTCCAGCACCATTTATTAAAGAGACTATCTTTCTTCCAGTGAACGTGTTGGGCCTCTTTATCAAAGATAAGGTGATTGAGTGTGTTTGTAGTTGTAGTTATATCTTCTAATCTATTCCACTGATCTTCAGGTCTGTTTTTATTCCAGTACCATGCTGATTTTATTACAGTAGCTTTGTAGTATAACGTCAAGTCATGGATTGTGATGCCTCCTGCCTTGCCTTTGTTGCTTAGAATTGCCTTTGCTATTCTAGGTCTCTTCTGGTTCCAGATCAATTTAGGAGTGGTTTCTCTAGATATATGAGGTATGCTAGTGGTATTTTGATTGGGATTGCATTAAATCTGTATAACAACTTTTGGAGAATAGCCATTTTCATAATATTTGTTTGTCCTATACATGAACAAGGGATGTCTTTCCATTTTCTGAGGTCCTCTTTGATTTCTTTTTTCAGGGTATTATAATTTTCCCTGAATAGATCTTTTACTCCTTTTGTTAGACTGATTCCTAAGTATTTCATTTTTTTGGATGCTATTGTGAAGGGTATGGTGTCTCTTATTTCTCTCTCAGTGAGTTTGTTGTTTGTGTGTAGGAATGCTATTGATTTTTGAGTGTTGACTTTGTATCCAGCTACATTACTGAATTTATTTATTATGCCTAGGAGTCTTTCAGTGGAGTTTTGGGGCCCTTCTATGTAGAGCATCATATCACCTGCAAATAATGATAATTTAACTTCTTCTTTTCCTATCTTTACTCCTTTTATTTCCCTCTCTTGTCTAATTGCTCTGGCTAGTATTTCCAGCACTATATTGAATAGGAGTGGTGATAATAGACATCCTTGTTTTGTGCCTGATTTTAAGGTAAAGGCTTTCAATTTTTGGTCATTTAATATGATGCTGGCTGTTGGTTTGTTGTAGATGGCTTTTATTACATTGAGCGAAACACCATCTATTCCAATTTTTCTGTAAGGTTCTTATCATGAACAAATGTTGGATCTTATCAAAAGCTTTTTCTGCATCTATAGAAATGATCATGTGATTCTTATTTTTGGCTCTATTGATATGGTGGCTTACATTTATTTACCTGCATATGTTGAACCATCCCTGCATTCCTGGGATGAATCCCACTTGGTTGTGGTATATAATCTTCTTGATGATTTGCTGCATTCTGCTTGCCAATATTTTATTGAGAATTTTTGTATATATGTTCATTAGGGAGAGTGGTGTGTAGTTCTCTTTTTTGGTTGAGTCTTTCTCAAGTTTTGGTATTACAGTGATATTTGCTTCCAGGAATGAGTTAGGGAGAATTGCTTCCCTTTCAATTTCATTAAAGGTTTGAGGAGTGTTGGCATTAAGTCTTCTTTGAATTTCTTGTTGAATTCCACAGTGAACCCATCTGGGCTTTTCTTTGTTGGTAAGAATTTAATTACATTTTGAATTTTGTTAATTGAAATTGAGTTATTCAACAATTTTACATCTTCTTGACCCAACTTTGGTAATTCATATGTTTCTGGGAATCTGTCCATTTCTTCTGTGTTATTAAGTGTATGAGAGTAGAGGTTTTCAAAATAAGTATTGATGATCTTCTATATTTCCACAGGGTCTGTAGTGATTTCACCCTTTTCATTCCTTATTGCATGAATTTGAAAAAATGTTCAGCATCACTGATCATTCGAGAAATGCAAATTAAAACCACACTGAGATTCCATCTCACTCCAGAAAGAATGGCCAGGATCAAGAAAACTACCAACAACAAATGCTACAGAGGCTGCGTGGGAAAATGGAACTCTTCTGCACTGTTGGTGGGAGTGCAGACTGGTGCAACCATTGTGGAAGTCAGTCTGGAGGTTCTTCAAAAAGCTGGGATTTGAAGTACCATTTGACCCAGCTATTCCACTTCTGGGCATATTCCCAGAATAATCGAAAACATCATATTACGGCAATATGTGTATAGCAGCACAATTTGTAATAGCCAGCTCTTGGAAACAACCTAAATGCTCATCAATGGAGGAATGGATAAAAAAGATGTGGTGTTTTTATACAATGGAGCACTACTCAGGTGTAAAGAAAGATCACATTAAGATATTTATAAATAAATGGGTGCAACTTGAGACCATACTCAGGAGTGAAATAAATCAAATTCCCATGTGTAAATACAGTATAGCCTCCCTAATGTAAGAAATGGTAAGAGTATATAAGATTTTATGGTAATCATGGTTTCCCATTATATTGCTTTGAAGTCTTACAATGTTTTCATTCATTGGTTGGATTGGTTTTATTCTGTTTTGTTTGATTTTATTATGTGTGATTGTATCAACAGCTATTTTGAAGAAAACAAGTCTTTAGGGCAGCCATTGCTGATTTGCTATCACCTTGCTTTGAAGTCCTACCATGCTTTTGTTCTTCTGTTTTGATTAGCTCTGTCTTGTTGTGTCTTATTAGATTTTATTGTGTGTGATGCTATAAACAAATTTTTTAAGGAAAATGAGATATTATAGTAGCCATTGTTCATTTCCTGTTATTTGGTTTTGAAGTACTGTAATGTTTTCATTCTTTTGAATGGTTTTATACCACATAGTTATGTTTGATATTAATGTGTGTGAAGGTGTGCTCAACTATTTCAAAGAAAAGAGACATTATGGTAGCTACTGTTGATGTCCAGTTGTCTGGTTATGAAGTGCTGTGTTGCTTGCATTGTTCTGTTCTGATTTGCTTTGTTCTGTTCTCTTTTGTTTTATTCTCTTTAAAATACAAAAAGAAAGTAACATGTGCTTTTCTTTACCAATTTTTGAGGTTTTTCCTTTTAGTCTTGAGCAATCTTACTATGAAGTATCTAGATATGACTTTCTTTGCCTTTATTCTGCTTGTGGTTTGCAAAGACTTCTTGAACCTGTGAATTATCTTCCATCAGTTTTGGAAAGTTTTTAGCCATTATCTCTTCAAAAGTTCTATACCCTACTCTCTCTCTCTCTCTCTCTCTCTCTCTCTCTCTCTCTCTCTCTCTCTCCTCTCTTATTTCTCTCTTCTCTCCCTGTTGGACTCAAGACACACATGTGCCCCTATATCCCAATGATCTTTCCTATAGTCTCATTGTTTTACTCCCAAAAGACCTTTAGCACACAGCTTTGCCTTTGAAAATCAAAATGCTGCTCTAATTTTCAAAGACTATCTTCTAACGTCTGTCTGTGATCTTCCACCCAGTACAGTCCTACAATGAAGTAAACATCCTGAGAGGAAAGCTAACTGTGCTCTTGAGGCCTCCAATTCTCTTCTGAAAGATGCAGCTTTCTTTAAATACAAGCATGAGATTCTGAAACCTTTAGCCTTAGTGTAATTGTGGCAAATGCTCATAGGGTGAAATCTAATATGAAAGTGAGTTCAATTCTCTTAGATCACCACTCTCTGGAGTTTTCCTTTTACTGCGATACTTGTTACTCATCAGCTCTCTATGTTTTCAAGTCCCTTGAGATGCATGTGATTCTTCTAAAATTTATTTATTTTAATTGACAAAAATTATATATATATATATATATATATATATATATATATATATATATATACAGACATTTATCATGTCTGTTATGATTTGTTTCTAGATGTCTCCCCAATGCCCAATGCAGTCCTGAGGTGGCTGAATCTAGAGTGTGTGAAGCTGGGATTAATCATGTGAGTGCTACACCCACCCCAGGGTGGGCAGCCTGCATACAATATAAGGGACAAAAAGAGTCTCATTGCTCTTTTTGTTGCTTTTGCTGTTTTCCACCACCATGAACTGTTGCCTCTTTGCCATGTGCCACTGTGCCTTGGAGCCACTTGATTATGAATTAAAACCTCTGCAAACTGGGAGCCAAATAAACTTCTCTTCTTTTAACTGGGTATTGAATATTTTATCTTAGCAATAAGAAAATTAATCAAGACAACGTTCAATGTGATCTTTGAAACATTAGACATAATAGACTGACTAAATTGACCTAACTAACATATGCATTATCTCACAAATATGTGGTTTTATTTTTCTTGTGGTGAAGTCATTTAAACTTTACTCTTAACAATTTTCAAGAACTCTGTCAGCTTTCTATTACATCTGGATAAATCTATTTATTTAAGGAGAAAGGGCTTGTTTGGTTTAGGGCTTTTCAAGCTCTTGGGCATGTGATAAGGCAGTTAGTATACCATGGTGGGAGTGTGTGGTAGAACAAATTATTCACCTCGCAGCATCTGAGAAGCAAAGAGAGAGAAAAGAGCCAAGGTTCTGACATCTCCCTCAAAGGTAACGCCCTGAACTGACCAGAATAATCCCAACTGGACCTCCAACATCACCATAGACTTAGGAACAAGCCCTTAACACATGGGGCATTGGGGAACACTTATTTAAATTATAGCAATTTAATACATTGCTATTTGCTACAGTCATACATTGTACAATCGATCTCTTGAAATTATTTTTCTTATTTAACTGAAATGTAATTTTTTTATCAATATCTCACCAAACCCTCCTCCCCCAGCTGCTGGTAATGAACAATATACTTTATTTATTTCTATGTGTTTGTCTTTTTTTTTTTTAGATTACAAATATAACTGTGATTATGTGATATCTGTCTTTCTGAGCCTGGCTTATTTGCTTCAACATAATATCCTCCAGGTTCATTCCACACTGTCACAATTGGTAAGAGTTAATTCTTCTTTACATTTGGGTGGCATTCCACTGTGTATATATACCACATTTGCTCTTATCCATTCATTCACCCAGGGACATTTAGGTCAATTCCAAACCTTGAGTATTGTAAATGCTGTTCTAATGAACATGCAAGTGCAGACATCTCTTCAACATGCTGATTTCACTTCCTTTGGAAATGTAACCAGTAGTAGGACCGCTAGATCTAGTCAAGCTTAGCTAAAACATTGGTGCTTAAGCCTTGTTCACAATAATTCTGCGAATGTTGTGCTATTGGAACGGAGCCCAGAAATCTGGCCTGGTGAGTCGATGCAGCTAAGCTAGAGATGATTACATGTTGAGAATACTGACTTAGTCCTTTGCCTTTCATTTCTCGGCGGTGCCATCTTTATTGAGATCCCTATGTCATGAATTTACCATTGCTTCTGTGAATCCAGATGCTAATTCAACTGTCATGGGACTTTCTGTCATTGCCCCTAGGACCCATCAGAGAATTCTTTAAAACTACAGAATCCAAGCCACACTGGGATACCATAAGACCCCAGACATGTAGAACCCTTTTCTAAATTGTTAATGTGAATTATAACTTCAAAATCAGCAAGAGATCACCAGAGGATTTTACTTAGTGAAAGGTCACAACTCATGAATGCAGTAAGGATAATCGTGGCCATCTACTGAACACTTTTTATGTGCCAGTTGCTATATGCTAAGCATTTAATGGTATCTCCTATAAACATCACAATAATCCTATTACATTGGTTTTAGCATATCCATTTTACTGACCCCCCACCAAAAAAAAGGAAAAAGAAAAACATGGTCACCGCTCTAAAGAATCTGGATAAAATAATTCTCCAAACATGCTCAAGGGGCAGTAAAAATTAATGAAACAACCGTTCAAGTTGCAACTGACACATAGTATGAAATGGGGGCGTCTGTGGACAAAGGCGTGGCCTCAGTTAGGGGTCAATTGTTCTTCAGCTGGAGCCCTTTTGCCTTAAGGGATTACATCCCCAGGGTCCCCAGATCACCAAAGACAGCAAAAATCCAAACTTTCATGTGAAATTGAAATCTTATCCCTAAATGTTGGCAACTACTAAAAAGTTTTTCGACTCTCAACAGCCAAACAAAATACAGCTGTAGACTGGGTTCAGCTCATAGCTGCTTGTTTGCAAACTCTGTCCTCTGTTCTGGGCAACTGGGAATCACTCTGGGCTCTTTTGTTCTCTTAAAGAAATGTGGTTCCTTCAACCAGAGCTCAGAGTGCCTTAAATTATTAATGCTTCAAAACTGTGGTCTCAGCCCTGTCCACCACTTCCTTTAGAAATACAAATACCCATGCCATTACCCTTGGTAGCATTCGTGTGTGACTTGTGAAATCATTAACCTGTGAGATTTGCGGATCTAAGTCATCATGCAGGTGTCTAAGGAAGATGATACAAGGGAGAGAAGGGAAATGAGAAAACAACAGGGACGCCCTGCTGAGTGCTGCCCATCCTCAGGACACCCCGCTGTCTCCCAATCACTGGCCCCTGTCTGTTTTCACCATTCAGAGTCTTGAAGCCCAGCTTTTGGAGCCTCAGCCCTCCATTCCTCATTTCTGATTTCTCCCCTTGGAGGAGATAAGGAGGACCCAGGGCCTCTTGGTGTGTTTTACATCAAAGGCCACTGGAGGGTCCTGACAGGCTGGATGTCAGTGCTGTAAATAAACCATTAATCACTCTGCCATTTCATGGACACACTCTATCCAGAGGGCATGAACTTTCTCCAGGACTCTAATATAAACCACATCTTCCCTGAGCCAATGGGGGAGGCAGAGTGGAGTGTCAGGGCCCAGAACAGCTCCTTCATTGACACACCATTACTTTCCTCTTAACCTTACAGGTCACTACTACGGTCCCAGCAGATTGTAAATAGTCAATTAAAAGAGAGATGGTTGAAATGAATTAAACAAATGAAGTCACAACTTTGGCAAATGTGTAGACTACAGGACAGCTGCTCCCACCTCTTCTGAACTCTCCACTTCTGCATCAGGTACCAAGAGAAAGGCCACAATAGGAGATTAACAATTTTGCCACTGGCCCAAAACTCACTTCTTCAGTAGGCCTTAGAATTACAGCTCAGGGAGAAGGCGTGAAATGTCTTTCCAGAACAGGTTTCCTTCTTGGTGACATGAAGGTAAGAGTAGTTTCAACTTGGCTGAGGTTACTACTGGAGACCACACCTTTGGTGTGGAATCATTCTTTCATTGAGCTTCTACTACGGGCAGACGCTGCCAAGGTATATAGAAAGATGCACAAGGTCCTTGCTCTTGTGGCATTTACTTTGGAGACTGCAGTCAGGGCCTTGGAACTGAGTCCTATCTTTAGCACCAGTGCCCAGGTTGGTCCTGAACCTGTGTTCTTGCCTCAGCCATATGACTGTTATTTTCTTGTTGGGTAGGTGGCCCCTAACCTGACCAGATCAAGGTGGGTAGTGAGAAAACCACAAAGAATGTAAATAGAAAGCAGTGTCCCCAGTGGTGGCTGAATAGTTGATCAGTCTGAGTAGGAAGATGAAAATGTTCATCCACTGGGCAACTGAACAGAGCAGTAGTCACAGGCTAACAAAAGCAGAGAGACTCATGCCTCCGTGGGGGCGGGGGGTTCTAGTCTGCCTGAAGATGTGAGATCAGGGTGCACGAGGCCTTAAGAAATTATGAATGTACAAACCTGGAAGCCCCAGTACTGAGGTCCAAGAATTAAGATGGGAATTAGAGCAAGGCAGGTTTCTTAGAGGTGAGTCTGAGCAGCTGGGAATCAGTTGTGCATTCAGGCTACATTAGGAGAAAGGGCTTAGGCCCTTCGCAGGAGCAACTGGGAACTAGAGTTGGAGTTTGGCTCATGCCTGCGATTCCCTCACTGAACCTTCAGGTAGGGAAGGTACAGGTCTGAGGTCAGATTTAGAAGGAAGGGCAGAAAAACATGGAAGAGGACTTTGCACTTGCCGGTTCCTCTGCTCAGAAAGTGACCTTTCCTATCATCACACTGGCTCCTCTCACTGACTAGGTCTCAGCTCCTATCATCTCTGAGAGGCAGGCACCGAGCAGCCCGCAGAAGGTCGCCTCCCCATCCTTGCAGTCCCTCTCCACCTCCTCCCCTGGTAGATTTCCTTCCAAGCATTTCACTACCTCACAGCTTTTGTCCCTCTAGTTGCTTAATGACCTGTTGTCTGGCTTCCCCTTGTAGGAAGTAAGTGTGATGTGACAAAGAAACTGTATGTTTCTGCTCCATGCTGCAACTCCTTCAAAAACACCTACCTGCACAGAGCTAAAACTTGACAAATATTTGAGTGAATGAGTTAAGTGCCTACTCTGTACTAAGCACAATGCTAGGGCCTTTGTATAATAAGGTAACATTGTGCTTGATGTTCACAACAGTGCTGTGTGACAGGTATCATCATATTTGTTTTACAGGGAAGGAGCTAAGACCCAGAACACCTAATTAGCTTACTATCACTGAGCTAGCAAGCAGCTACTGGACTCAGGTCTGTCTAACCCTAAAGTCTACGTGTTTTCTACTCTACTACTTTTTCCTATAGGAAAAACAGGAAGTGAAATTAGAAGAGCAAAAGATCAAAAATTATTTTTAAATTTCCTGGGACCCAGTAAGTCAGTCCCATTTTCCACTACCAGCTGGAAGAGGGAAGGAGTGGGGAAGGGTGGTCCAGGCAGAAAGATAAGCGAGCAGCCTTTGCATCCCTTCATGTGCTAGAGACTAAAACAGCCAAGTGATTTCTGGGGATGCTTGAGCTCAGTGTCATCCCAAGGCCACTTACTCCCCAGAGCACCAACACATAAAGAAGCAAAGGGTAGAGGGGAGGCATGTTCGGCACACGCGCTTTGGACCACCTTGCTTCAAGTGCGGGGAAGAAAAATGAAAATTATATATATGATGTAGATATGTTGTGTGTGTATACAATTACGTATAAGACATGCTTGTAAAGCAAGGTTGACCTAGGCTGACCTAGCCCTTAAGGTCCAAAAGAAGAATGCTGAATAAACACCATCACTAGTAGTGCTCTGGCCTATAGAACCAGTTCTTAATAAAGCACTGAGTTTCAAGTGGTACTCACACGAACAGCAGTGTACCATTGCCAAGCACTGAGGGAAGGGCAGGGATGCTGTGAGCTCTGGGTGCTGATGACTTCTGCTATAGATTCTGCTTGGCTTCCACCTAAGTGAATTTGCTGCCATGGAAAGAAACAGGTGGCCCTGGCCCGCAGGTTGGGGTTGGCTATCTGTATAATCTGCACTGCACAGAAACAAATGTTCCATAAACTTCCAGGACTCCTTGAAAAGAGAGTGTACTACAGACTGAGTATCAGTTATGTGTCTGGTATCACAAGGCAATTTATATGATCTCTAATTTCTAGGCCAATATTATTATTTCTACTCTACAGATGAGGAAGTTGAGGCTCAAAGACATTGCAAAATTGTTCAGTACCACAACAGGTGAAGCCAGGATTAAAACTCGGATCAATCCTAGCACTCAGGAGGCTGAGGCAGGAGGATCACCATGAATAGGTCAGCCTGAGCTACATAATGACTTCAAGGCCAGTGAACTACATAGGGAAACCCTGTCTCAAAAGCGAATAAAAATCCTCAGATCAGTCTGATTCAAAACCAGTATCCTTTCTTCCATTCCAGTAGTTACCAGACTTCATCCCACACATCCAAAAATGTTTTCACCAATTCTTAAACAAAATGTGGACAATATCATAATTTCCTTATTCCTGCACCATCTATTATAATCTAGTATAATGATTGTTTAATGTATCAGGATAAAGAAACCATTACAGTATCATGAATGCATATGTTAATTATAGATATCTATCTATCTAAGATACATAGTGACTTCAAAATTGTTAGTATATGATAAAGGTGTGTCTTACAGTCAAAGAAATAAGAAACATTGCCATAAGATTCTGTCATAACTTAAGAATTCTGCATTTATTGTGAATTTAAGTTAGTTTTGAGTATTTAACTTTTTTAATAAATTCTGGAATTATAGGTGACAGATGCTTTTAAAAAAGACTTAATTAGCAAAGGTTAAAAGGATAGTCTGATCTCTTTGCAGTTTTAGTATCTGAAAACCTCTCAGTGTTTAAGAGCAAATACCCCATATACCATAAAATTCTACTCTCAGTGACAGTCATCTCAGGCTCTGGGCTCCTTAAGTCAAATGCAAGCCACAGAAGTGCTTTGGTGTGGCCACAGTTCATTTTTAAATTTTGCATTAACCAACAGTATCTTAAATAGGATAGTGTACACACCGCTCTGCATTTCTGGATTGTCTTCAAACTTCTGAATTAAGCTGCGTACCGACGCTGCTTCGTGGAGTGTAATGGTGGTGGCTCCTGCTATCTGAAGAAGTAATGCTCTTGTAGCTCCTGCTCTCTGCCACTTCCTATTGTGAAGCATCTGCGATGGCTGCAGCAGTGACAGCCCCAAAGGGCCTGTGCCTCTTTGCACTCACGCCCGGGGTGGTCCTCTTCCCTATACTTGTGACTTTGACCTGGCCTGTGAGACTCACTTTGGTCAGTGGGGCAATAACAACCCTAAATACAGCTTGAAAAGTGCTTGCACACAGGGGCTCATCTTCATGGGCCATTGAGAGCTCTGAGACCACCGTGCAGGCAAACTACATCTGCCTACCAGGAGTGGCGAGGGGGGCGGGGGGATCCAGGGCAGTCGGGCTAGGGACCTAACGTGTCCCCAGTTTTCAGGGCCTTTTTAGACTGCCAGGTACAGCTGAGCTGACATTGGACTGCAGTCATATGACTGAGGACATGTAAACCCTGTGAAGGACCACTATGCCAAGCCCAACCCAAATGGTACCAAAAAAACCCCAGAACAACAACAAAACTACCAATAAATGACTGTTGCTTTAATCTACAACAAATCAATTTTGAGAAGTTTATAACTTCAATATCCATCCACCTTGAGCCCTGGATTATGAATGCACACATTCAAATCTATGACCCATTTCTTAAGGCATTGAAGATCCTTTCCACATATGTACATGTACACACACACGCGCGCGTGCGTGCACACGCACACATACCTATAGGCACTTGATTATTGAGTAAGAAGAGAGAATTTAAATTGTTTACTTAACTCTCTAGACAGCACCTGGCACACATTTGGCACTTAATAAATATCTTTGACTGAATAAGTGAATTCATAGATGTTTCTCAAAGTAACTTGAAATGTATCCTAAAGGTGGCCACTGCCGCCTGGACTTAGAGGAATCTCCAAGATAATCTCCAGGTGGTGTGGAGAATCGCTGAATGCCCTTCCAACTGGGCCCATGGCATCCCACATCCCTTGCTGTGTCTGTAAAACCAGCCAGAGGAGCCAGCACATGTGAGCCACTCCGTGGGAACTGAGGCCTGACAAGCCCGGTAATAACAACCTATCTGTCACTTGTGCTTTGCTTTCCACTGGTGTTGACAGAGGTCTAAATGGCAAGGGGACTGTCTTACAAAAGGTGAAGGAAATATGGGGTAGCTGTGGGTGTCGACTGAAGGACCACCAAGATGAGAGCCAGATCCTACTTACCCACTGAGAGTATTTATTGTAACTGTTACTTTCCAAAGGATTAAAAAAGCAATACCATGTGGAAGAAAACACAAAATGCTCTGAACACCCTGAAACGAATGCATATCTGTTTTGTTTTATTGTAAAATATTTAACAGAGTAATCTGTTTTTTACTATGTTATTGCTCATCTTTTCTGTGAAATAAGAGGATGTTCACTAAATTAATCAAAGACTTTGGTTGAAGAAAACACTTAGGGACCTGGAAATCATAACAACAGGAGCAGTGGGAAGCAACCTGGAGCTGCAGAATTGAAATCTTCAATTTTAGTACAATATCCTGTTCCTCAATGGCCTCAGACTAGTGTGAGCTCATTCAGGGTGGTACAGCTGTAGACTCTTAATTACCACAGGACTGAAGCACTCCCCCCAGCTGGCTCACTTACAAGATGGTGGAAGTAGTCACTGCTCTACCTGCCTTGTGGGGTTTTTGAGATTAAATAAGAGCACATAGCAAAATGTCATTGAAAAGTTACTAATCATAAACAAAAAGAGTAGTGACCAAATGGAACAAACACAGGAGGAGAAATGAAGTCCACAGGAAGCTCTCCTACCATGGTGCTGCAGCAGACCCTCCAGGTGAGTTACACCAGGTGAATAAGATAGAGTCCAAGCAGAAAGAGGTGAGCCTGAGAGGTACCTGAAAGGAGGAGCACAGTGACCCTGGGGAACTGCTACAGAGCACGTGGGGCACTGAGACAAGAGCTGCTGGTTTTCCTGCCTGGTGTCCCTTCCTCCTTCATCGCTTTCCTCTAAGGATCTTCATTCCCACAGCCTGACCAAGACATTTTCCTAAGATCAGACCTATTCCAGATTCCTGTGTGGAGAATGGAAATCTTTATTGGAGAAACAAAGGAAGTGCGAAACTTGAGAATTGCCAGGTGATCGGCAACACCAGCTACAGTGTATATACACAAAGAAAAGGAAATTGCTCATAGTGGTGTTGCTCTGCTGTGGTCTGCTTGCTTCTAGGAATTTTCTGACATAATCTGAGCAAACTTTTGGGTATCTGAGCAGGAAGGATGAGGTAAACAGGGTGATATGGAAAGATGGGGAGAAGTGGGGAAGATAGGGGTGTATGGCAAACCTGAAGTTACTTTGTAGTAGCAATCAAAAGCAGAGCCACCTCTGTAAAGGAAGAACAGAAATGGGGAAAGCGGTGACTGTCCCTAATGTCAAGTAAGACCAAATTGTCATCAGGACATCATGACCAACTTTACACTCCACAATCGTAGGAGAGTTTGAGGAAAGCTGCAGTGAAAGAAATGAGGCAGCATAGGAATGTAGTTCTAATCCTGGCTGTCTAGGATTGGGTCCTCATTCTGCCACTGGTAAGCGGGGTGATACGGGAAAAGTCACTTGACTTCTCTCTCACTTAACCTCATTTGTTCTTCTAGAAAGTGTAGATGATATAAGCACCTGTGTCAGAGTTGTTATGGAAAATAAATAGATTCAGATTGGTAAATGCTTCCAGGATCATGTGTGGTACCTGGCAAGAGCTACATTAAGGGAATGTTAAAATAAATATTTCCTGTTACAGTAAGTTGGGAACCTGGCATGATTTAACTTGATAGAAACGTCTTTCAAAGGAGTTTTTCAGTAGAAACGTGGATTTTGCCCAGCTAGCCACACGCTGTCTGACACATGAAGAGGATCAAAGGAAACCAGCAACCAGGACCTTTGTGTCATGGGTTTTGGGGTCAGTTATATCAACTGACCCTTACTTTTTGTGTCTGAGAAGAGGAAGTTCAGGGTGCCCCCAGAGAGTATTGAGGTCTTGGTTCACTGGTGGATGTAATGGCAGCCTGTGGTGAAGCATAGACCATAGGGGTGGCCCACTCTGCAGAATAGGACTTATTATTTTGGCAATTTTTTGGTTTCTTAATACAGTCAAGACTATCTAAGGGGCTTACACTTTTAACTCTTGCTATCTGTGATGGCTTGAACATTTCTTCACCCTGAAAAAATTCTTGTTGATATTTAACTCCTGACACAACAGTATTGGCTTTTGGAGTTATGGATTTTAGGATGTGACTGGGTCATAAAAGCTCCACCCTCAGAAGTGGGATTAGTCTTCTATAAAAGGGTATAGTGAGGGGGTTTGTACCTTTAGCCCTTCTGCATATGATGATCTATCCTTGGGAGGATATAGTGCTCTGGGCACCATCTTGAAAACAGAGAGCAGCCCTAAGCAGACACCAAACCTGCTAGTACCTTGATTTTACATTTACTGGAAATAAATTTCTATTCTTTAGACATTAGTCAGTCAGGGGGTATTTTGGTATAGCAGCACAAACAGACTAAAATATCATCTAATCTATTGATTTCCTGCCTCTCTTGATAATAGAATACACTCTTTCCTTCCCCTGGGCAAGTAGCAAGTGAGAAATGTGGTTAGCAGTCACCAACTTGCCCTATGTCTGGGGAAATCTCCCTGGCTCAAGGATAGCACCTCCTTTCTAAGAAGCACCATTCTCTACCATCACCCCAGCCTCAAAACAACTCCCTGAACAGCTCCCCTGAGTTTTTGTTGGCATATTCTTATTCTTTGCTCAATGAGGACAGATTGTAGTACAGGGTAGAAAATGGGAATGAAACAGAAGGATATCAGTGCTAACCTGAGTGGGGACCATGAATTGCTGGATATAGAAATACTCATGGCATCAGCATTTCATTATTGCTATTTAACTACAAGGATTTATGGTCCAAGCTGTCAGAAGCTACTTCTTGCTAGTTCTGCCAAACTACATATTTGCTGAAAGATGCTCAAGTTGACTTTTCCTCTCTCACTTAGATGTTGGAATGTGGGATCTGCTGGTGGTGGGTCCACTGACACCTCTGTTAACACACCCTCTCCTATGTACTGCATCCCCTGAACCTTTCCAGATCCCAGCACTTAGCAGGCTCATGGCCCGTGGCCTTGCATACCCAGTCAGACTCCAGTAATCTATGTTATGGTTTATACATTGTGTCAACTTGAGAAGTTTAGAAGTTTAACCAAGAGACTCAGCAGGGAGCCAGGATTCTTACATTGTAAATATCCTCATCCTGTGCAAGAGGAGGGCACAGAGATTTTGTGAGTGCTGCACCTGCCTTGGGGAGCATGTGTACAATATAAGGAAGAAGAAGAGGCTTGCTCCACTCACCTTTTGTTCTGACTGCTTTCGTTTGCTGCTGCCTTGAAGTGTTGCCACCTGCCTTGTAGCCAACTAATTATGGACTGAAACCACCAAAAACTGTAAGCTAAATAAACCTTTCCTTCCTTCATTTGGGGTGCTAGGTATTTTATCCAAGCAACGAGAGAAAGGTAATCAAGACAGAATTTGGTACCAGGAGTGGGATTTTTGCTGTAACAATACCAGATCATGTGATTCAAGAGCCTTTGGGAATGGCTTTTGGGAAGAGTTTGGAAAAGCTTGGAGATGTCACCTGAAAGAGTGGTGCTGGAACACCTCAGGCTGTTTTGTATGGAAAAGTCTGGTCAGAGCTCAGAAGACCAGAAGGCTGATAGAAATCCTGGTAAAGACCAGACTCTGGAGATTTCTGCTGGAAAGTACTACATTTGTTGGAATACAGATGATGTGTGTTATGACTTGACAGAAAGTTTCTCTGCATTTTGCTCATGTCCAGAGACTTTCTTGAGGTTAAGATTAAGGGCAGTGAACTAATTAAACTGGCAGAACAAATTTCAACACAACCAATTTCGAGGCTGTGTCATGGCTATTGTTGGGGGCTTTCAGCTAGATTTAGATTGTGAATCAAGCACAAAGGGCCCAGCAGGGTAATTTAAAATGTGACTTTGGCCAAAAAGAAAGCGCCAGTAAAGCCGTGGACTGTAAAGGTAGAGGCAAGATCTCCATTGCTGAGAAAGAATAAATAAATAAATAAATAAATAGCCTGTAGTCCTCACAGGAAGATGCAGTGAGTCACCATGGTTTGCAACCTCAAACCTGCAAAAGCAAAAAAGACTTTGCTTGGAGGAGAAAGCCACGGACCACCATGTTCCAGAATGGCAGTCACACAGAGAATCTGTCCTTCAAAATCAGGTTCAGAGTGCTCAGCAATCCAGGCACTCAGTTCCTACAGACAATAGAGAGGAAAGCCTGGTTACTGCTCCAAGCAGCAGCAGATCTCAGCATCATCCAAAAGGTGCTGGTTTTAGGTGCATATAGAATGCAAGGGTTCTGAGGTTAAAAAGGCTTCCACCCCAATTTCAGAAGGCCTGAGAGACCAAGCAGTGTGCCCCTGAGAGGGTAGTGTGTGAAGGTGTGAGTGAGAAGCCAAAGGTGCAATGGCAAATCCAGAAGTTTAGAAAAGCTAGGAGCATGGATTGTCTAAGGAAACTTGCAAAGAGAGAGTGAAGCCAACCCAAAAGAGAAGCTGTGGGAACTAAAACCACCAAAAGTATTGTGGGGATGGAGTCACACAAGCCCTTTGGAGCTCACAATTTGCCACAGATTGCTTCAGATGTTGAGTGTGGAATTACAGGACTTAACATTTGCCTTGCTGGATTTTGGACCTTCTTTGGTTCCAATGCTTTGTACTTCTCTGTTTGTAACTTTTCATATGTTAATATCTATCTTATGTCATTATATGTTGGCAGTATTTAACTTTGCACTTGTACAGGGACTTGCAGCTGTGAGTTTGCCTTCCATCTTGGAGGAAACTTGGGACTTGAACTTTTCAGCAATGCTGAGACTGGTAGGCCTTTGGCAACTCTTGCAGATGGACTAAATGCCTTTTGCATAAAGGGATGTGCATGAATCTTTGGGAGGCCAAGGACAAAATGTTATGCTTCTAATGTAATATAATGTTGATAGACTTAATGCTGGTTCTTAAAGACTGTTAAGTTGTGTTATATTACTTAATTTGCAAAATTAATAAGTATGTCTTGTATTTAGAGACTGGTTTAAAGAAATATGTCTGGTTGCCAATTGACAACGGATAGATTGTTATGGCTGATACACTGTCAACTTTAGAAGTTTAGAAGTTTAACTAAGAGACTCCACAGGGAGCCAGGATCCTTACTTTGTAAATATCCTCATCCTGTGCAAGAGGAAGGCACAGGGATTTTGTGAGTGCTACCCTCAACCTGGGTGAGGGTGATCTGTGTACATTATAAGGGAGAAGCGGCTTGTTTCCCTCTTTTGCTCTGGCTGCTGGCTTGAACTGTTGCCCCAGTGCCATGCCACCCTATCTTGGAGCCAATTGATTATGCACTGAAACCTCCACAAACAGTGAGCTAAGTAAACCTTTCCTTCCTTCATTTTGGGTGTTGGGTGTTTTGTCTCAGCAATGAGAGAAAAGTAATCAAGACATTTCCCTAAAATGCTTTCCATCCCAGACACATGCACATCCTCAGTCTTTGTTAGGGTTATATTAAGACCTTCATGGACTCTAAGCATTCTTGTTTTGGGGGGCCACATCCCACACCAAAGCAGGCATCCTAAACCAAATATCCATCAAGTATAATTTCCAGATAATAATGGATGACTTGCAATTGACTAATTGAGATGTGATTACTTCTTGTATTAGACACTTTAAATGGTAACATTGCAGTTTTTCTCTTTAAATTTGTAGCCAGGATTTTCTTCAAAAGTAAAATACTTTTACTAGCTTTGCAAATCTCTTAAAACAAAGATACTGTGTTTATAGTGACCTGTGTGTCAGCCATGAGCAGTTGCTAGAAAGATGTCCAATCCTGTACAATTTGGGTGACTAAGAAGTATATTTGAAAATGGCAAAGTGAGACCTGTTTTGGAATTGTGTTCGTTTTAGGTTGAGTTAAACTGTATATGGGAGACAGTAGAGCTGATGAGGTAAAGATCACAGATCTTTAGTAGCATCATCACAGTGGGCATAATTAGTCATACTAAACACCTCTTACTGAATACTGCTTGTTGGATGCATATCATCTCATCTAAATTTAGAACTTTATGTAATAAATATTATCTACACTTTATTGAGAGATAGCTAGAATTGATGGCATAAAAAGAGGCCCAGTTGTATTTGATCAGAGGTCTAACTAACTGCAACATGTTTTCCTCTTTTTCATTCATCTAGGAGCTTTCTTATATCAACTAATATCATACACCAGGTAAGGCCATATGCACCCACAGTGGTTAATTTTGTGTCAATTTGACTGGCTCTCCTGTGTCTCCAGCTTATCCTGTGAACCACTTCTTCAACAAAAATTTCTCTTTTTCTCCCCACCCTGCCACAGAAGAACCCTAACTAACAGTGCCTTCTCCCAACACATCACATCAAGGAACTCCTGCAAACCCTCTGTGTCAGTGTGTGAAGGGCAAGGTCTCCTTCTAGGAAAAATAATTGAGGCATTAATCCCACAGTACTATTTTACACTTATGTAAATGAGCAACAAGAGATGCCCAATGCACATTATAGTTGACAGAATTAGGACAGTCTCTACCCAAGCCAGCATAAATATGACCTAACAATGTGTCAAGGGAGAGGGAAGGGCTCACATATCTCTTCTCTTGGAGTTTGCGTCTCTGTTGAGATTTGTTGTTATGGTATTTGTTGTCCAGAGAGAACTGCTAGTTACAGACAGGGAAGAGAACCCTTGTTGGGCAGAATTCCTCTGCAGACAACCAAAGAGCACTCCCACCATCATCAAGTATAATTCAAATGTAGCTCCATACTAGATGAGTCAAGTGACAGTTGATAACATTGGTAATTTTTTAAATTAGTGCATATTAATGATACAAAATAACAGGTTTCACTGTGGCATTTTCACACATTCATAAAAAATGCTGTGATCATATTCATCCTCACTTTAGTTTCCCCAGTTCTTCCCACCACCCTCCCCCAGATCCATTTTCTCTCTCCTGACATGTTTTTTCTTTTCATAGATATTTAATCAAATGTATTTAATTGTACCTTTCGATTCTTCTGTCAAACAGATGCCAGATATATAACTTAACTGTAAGGGAAGACTCTTCTCACATGAAGAGGCTGTGGTGGGCATATGCCCCTGCAGAGAGGGGACAATGGTCTGCATTCCCAGCAGAGAGCTCTCATTGGCTCTCACAATAGCATGATCTAGTCACTAGGATTTTGTTCCTTGTTTTTCTTCCCTGAGACAAAGAACGTAAGGTAAGGAATGAAGGTGGCAGCTTCCCAAAATCACTCGAATGGTGATGAAGAAGAGGAGAACCATTTGACCAAGCCTGGCTCCATGGGAGAGACCTTCTACACACTCTGTATGTACATGTGCCATTCCAGACCCTCATAACCACCTTCTGCAGTGTGTGTCACCACCCTGATCTTTGTATTGAGCACATCAAGACTCAGAATATTCAATTAACTTGACCCAAATTACACCATTTCTAGTGGTTAAGATGAGATGTGAACCAATATCTGTTTAGCCCCGAAGTCTTCAGGATTCTCAGTGAGAAGGAGTTGGTAGTCTTTTTCTTTTTCTCTACAGTACTAGTAAAATGACTCAGTCAAACTGACCCACTCCCAAGCAGCCACACTCCCGTCCATGGAGCTCTGCATGGCATTACACGGAGTTATTGGTCAGTGGAGAAGCATTTTTAGTCTTCTGTTTCTGACTCTGACTGTCATGGCCACTCCCGCAGGCTGACATGATGCAGCTTTCTCTGGATGGTTTAATTGTTGGGAAGCTTGATATTACTCTTTGTTCCGGTCCAAGCCCATTGCCCTCCAAATTGTAGCCTGGGTTTCTCTGACTCCTATTTATGTCTGTCCAGGTCTGACTGCGCCATGTCTGGCTGGGGGAGGCCCTGTTTCTAAACACACGTTTGTCCTTGAACTGCCTCTATCTTGCTCTGGCCACAGTTGTGTATAATTAGTTAACTTCACTCACTGTCTCCTGTGTTTATGTTTCCCTGCCCAATTCCAAATGACAAATGGCTGTCCAAAGCCACAGGCTTGACCCCAGATGACCTCAGGCTTGATTGTCCTCATCTCATGCACAGGTCAGCGCTCAGATTCCCATAGCCCTTGCCCAGCAGTAATTGATGTCTGTGTGAATTCATGGGCCTGTGGGTAGAGCTGGGCTATTGGGCACTCTGGCAGCACAGGGTGAGCTGCGCCAGAACACTCCCTTCAATAACAGCCTGCACTTAAGGGAACCTTGCCTACCTGATGCCAGGAAGGTACAATGACCTCTGAAAAAAGTTCTTACTCCAGAACGCCCAACTTCTCCTGAAAACTGGAATTTAGTGAGCCGTTCCCCAGCCATAATTTCCTGAAGCCATTTTCTTTTATTTTTCAACATGTGTTCTCTTTAATTGAGGGGTTACTCTATTAATTTTATGTATATAGAAGATACTAATGTTTAATATGTTTAAATGATATGTACCTATATTATTTTATTGCAGTTAAACTACCACCCACATCAAGATAACATTGATCTTATATATGAGTGCTATGTTATATAACATGAAGCATGAAATACTTTATAATATCCTTATTTCTGCCTAATAAAAATTTTGCTCTCTAGTTCTGTGACCTAAAGAGTTTTATTACCTTTAAACCCTTTTTAACCTTTTATGCAAATTTGAGTATGCTGGATCAGAGATTGATTTTTGGTTTGTTTGTTTGTTTTTCTGTACCGGGGATCGAACTTGTGACTCGTATTTGCCAGGCAGACGCTTATGCCGCTAAGCTAAATCCTCCGCCCAGAGGTTGATTTTTGACTCAATTTGGATCTTTTTAATTGGGACTTTAAGTAGTTTATGAGTTTGATAACTCACCTAATCCTCTGTCAATCTCTTCTATGTTAGTTTTATTACTTCTTTTCTGTTTTTTCTTGAGTTTAGCAACATTTTCTTTAGTTTTTCCACTTTTTTTTAAATTCCAACACCATGAAATGCATGTATTCTTCTTCTGTGCACAACTCAAGGACAAATGACTTATATGAATTACCATCAGCCGCAGTAATTACCATTGTCCCAATTCAATATGTCAAACAACACTTTAACCCTCTTCAACCAGTGCTTTAGAAATTTTCCTCTTACTATCAGTGTTAATTGTATGGACAAACTTGCTAGTTTTTGCCTCTGTAATTAAGCATAAGGGAAATAAAACTATCATTTCCAATTTTGTCAGACTAACACAAAGAATATCTTTTTGGTATTTGTCCTACCCACAGTGACAAACGACTTCTATTTTATATATATTTGGTTTAAATATATATATTTTTCTCATACTATGGTAAAAATAAAACAGTACTTATTTGCCTAGTACAGTGAATATGTGGCCTGTTAGTTGACAGTTTAAAATCCCATAAACTGAAAATTTTCTATCTAGCTTACAAATCTTATAAATCTATTTTTGCATTTAGTTTTATTAACCTATACTGATAGCCTTTTTATTTTTCATTTTTTTTATAAACTTTTGTTTAGCTTGTGTGTTGGCTGATATCAACCATCAAGGAACGAGAAATTCTATTTTCCATCTAGCAGTTTGTTTACTTGTGCATCATTAATACTTTCACTTTGGGAGTTGTTACTATGACAATGTGTGCGCAAACTCAGTGAACTGCAATGGAGAGGGAAGGATCCTAAATAAAAATTATGATGCATTATGTACATGTACCAACTCCACCCAAATAATGTAAACAATACACAACACATACTGCAAACATGTACTGCTAAGAAAAATAATAAGCCATTATCTTGCAGCTGCCAGGCATTTTGTCCCAGCAATAGAAAAGCTGGCCAACACAGCAATAAAAATAGTGAGCATGAATACATCTCACAACTGAAATGGGTTTCAAAGTGATTATGTTGCATGAAAGAAATAAAGAGTATGCACAGCAGGACCACATCATACCATATTCAAGAATATACAAACTACTCCGTTATTAAAGAAAGCAGTTCCACAGAATTTCCTGAGGGCCAGGACTGATGTGTAGGCATCTAGAAGAGAAAAAAGAAGCAGGAGAATAAGAAGTAACACATATGTTCATTTTCCATATCATGATAATAACTTCATGGGTACACACATTCATCAAACTATCGAATTGTGTATTTTAAGCATATAAACTTCACTGTATTTTTGTTATATCTCAACAAGGCTGCTTAAGAAAATTATATTGAAGCTGACTTAAAAAGGTTAGATTTAGTATAATCTGAACATCAAAAGAAATAATTATAGAAGACATAAAAAAGGGAATGACATCTCATGTTAATGGATTAGAAGGCAATATTGGTTAAATACATTATACAAAGTAATCTACAGATTCAATGTGAACACTAGGAAAATCTCAATGGCATGTTTTATAGAAATGGAAAAAATTCTAAAATTCATACAGAATGAAAAAGACTCTAAATAGCCAAAAACTATGTTGAAAAAGAACAAAGCAGGAGGTATTACACTTCCTGACTTGAAAATATATTATCAAGTTAGGGTTATTTAAATAATATGGTACTTTGTATAGGCTTATGCATGCTTAGATCTTGTCCTAAAGAATTTACAAGCATTGATTTTATTACATATGATGGTATCAGTATCAACAGCTACTTAGACGAAAATGAGACATTATAGTAGCCATTGCTGATTTCCTTACATCTTGTTTTGAAGTCCAATAATGTTTATTTTTGTTTTGATTGGTTTTAGTATGTTTTCTATTCTTTGATTTCAATATGTGTGAAGGTATGGGCAACTATTTTGAGGAGAACAAGAGACATTATGGTAGCCATTGCTGATTATCCTATTGTCTGGTTTTGAAGGCCTGTAATGATTTCATTCTTTTGTTTTGATCAGTTTTATGCTATCTTGTTTTGTTTGAATTTATTGTGTGTGAAGATACAGACAACTATTTTAAAGAAAACAAGAGACATTATGGTAGCCACTGTTGATTTCCTGTTGTCTTGCTTTGAAGTCCTGTGCTGCTTGCATTGTTTTGTTTTGATCTGATTTGTTTTGCTTTGCTTTGCTTTATTCTCTATAAAATAAATAAATAAATAAATAAATAATATGGTATTGGCAAAAGAACATATAGACTGATGGACCAAAAATAAATCCAGACACAAATGGTACCTAATCTTCAACAAGATTGTAGGCATACACAATGGGGAAAGCATAGTCTCTTCAATAAGTGATGTCGGGAAGACTCGATGTCTACATGCAGAAGAATGATGTTGAACCCCTGTCCCATGACATACACAAAATCAACTCAGAATAAATTAAAAACATAAATTTAAGACTAGAGAATGATAACAAAAAAGGGGGGAGTAACTTCATATCATTGGTGAGAATGTAATATGGACCAGCCACTCTGGAAGCCAGACTGAGATTTCTTCAGTAAAGCAAACAAAACTAGACATGCCATCCTAGTTACTACACTCAGGAAGATCACTTGAGCCCACAGATTCAAGAGCAAACTGAGCAATATAGTGAGACCCTATCTCAAATGGAAAAAAAAGGAAACAGTGTTAACATGTAACCCAGCACAGCAATGTCTTGGATGTAAGTATACATCCAAAAGAATTGAAAATATGTCTGTTCAAAAATGTCTATATAAATCTTCATGTCGCCATTGTTTACAGGAGCCAAGAAGTGGAACTATTCTTGTGCCCATCAGTTGGTGAATGAATAAGCCAAATAGGGTATATCCATGCAATGGAACGAACTGCTGATTCATGCTACAACACCACTGAACCTTGAAGTATTACATTTAATGAAAGAAACCAGAAAAGACCACCTATTACACAATAACAATCATGTGAAATGTTCAGAAAGGTCACATCCACAGAGATAGAAAGAAGAGTAATGGTTGTCAAGGGCTGGGAGGAGGGGCAGTGCTCAGGACTGCCAATGGGTGTACAATTTCTTTTGGGGGTGAAGAAGACTTTCTGGAACTACAGTAGTACTCTGTTACCCACGGTTTCACTTTCCATGGTTTCTGTTACCCACAGTCATCCATGGTCCAAAAAATATGAGGTGGAAAATTCCAGAAATAATTCTGGTGTTTTAAATTGTGTACTATTCTGAGCCATATGGTAAAATCTCACACCGTTCTGCTGTGTTCAATGGGGACATGAGTCGTCTCCAGGATCCACACTGTACTCACTGCCTCCCGTCAGTCCCTGAGCCATCTTGGATTTAGGATTTACTACTGAGTGATCACAGTGTTTGTGTTCAAGTAGCAGCCAAACAGTGGGACGTGATGGGTCCGTCATTCAAGTAGCACACAGATATCACAAGAGGGGGCACAGCAGGACGCTATTTTGAGTGAGAGAGAGAAATTATATTCACATAACTCTTATAAGAGTGTATTGATGTAATTGTCCTATTTTATTTTTAGTTGCTGTTAATCTCTTATATGCCTAACTTATAAATTAAATTTTATCATATGTATGTAGAGGTGAAAAGCATAGTATATTGCCATGTCTAGCATAGCTCTTGAAACTCCAGAGAAGGGAGGTTGGAGAATGAGGAGAAAGAGTCAAGATGCAGAAAGCTGAGGTCAAGTGACGCCTCCTGATGGGAGAAAAAGAACTGCTCAACAACTGCAGTACATTTATTTATACACGTGGGAGGTTATTGGCAGTCAAAACCCATCTGCCTAGCAACCTGCTTGCCTGGTTTGCCTTGGATGCCTCACATTCTCATGCTGGAACAGCTTGTTCACACAGCTCGCCTCAGGGGCTCTGCATTCTTGGGGCTGGCCTTGCTTTAGCCCTGCATGTGTGATCAGTCTGCAGCTTCAGCTGCTCCCAGCAGTATGTAAAAAGGTTGGGAATATAAGATTTGGTGAAGAAGAAGAAGAAGAAGAAGAAGAAGAAGAAGAAGAAGAAGAAGAAGAAGAAGAAAGAAGAAGAAGAAGAAGAAGAAGAAGAAGAAGAAGAAGAAGAAGAAGAAGAAGAAGAAGAAGGAAGAAGAAGAAGAAGAAGAAGAAGAAGAAAGAAGAAGAAGAAGAAGAAGAAGAAGAAGAAGAAGAAGAAGAAGAAGAAGAAGAAGAAGAAGAAGAAGAAGAAGAAGATTTGGTACTAACCAAGGTTCAGGTGTCCACTGAATGGCCTTGAAACCTATTCTCTGAGAATAAAAGGGGACTGCTTGCTATAGTTTGGATTTAAAATGCCTCCCAAAAGTCTCCTGCATTAGAGGCTTGGTCCCCAGTGAAGCTGTGATTGGAGTGATTGGATCACGAGGGCTCTAACTTCATCCTCGGATTCACTCATCCATGAGATCATCATTGAAAGGACTATGGAGAGGCACTGGAAAAGATAGGAGGTAGGGCCTGGTTGGAAGCAGGTCCCTGGAGACGTGTTCCCAAAGGTACATCATGTTTCCAGGCTTTTCCCTGCTTCTGTCTCCCAGTCACCACAGGGTGAGCCACTTTGCTCCACCATGTGTTTCCTATGTATCTGCCTCATTCTGGGCCAAGAAGTGACTGTGCCAAGTGTCCTTAAACTCAAACTCTTGAAACTGTGAGCCAAAGCAAACATTCCCTCCTTTAAATTGATTTTCTCAGGTATCTGTCACAGCAACAGAAAGCTGATCAATATCATATCATGAATAATTATAATGGTGGCACAATCATGCACATGCTGAAATTTGCTGAGTTGCAGTTTAAAAGGGTGAAGTTTGTGATAAATGAATCCTAGAACAATAAAAAAAAGTTTCAGACCCCAACTCAGACCCATTGTAACACCATCTGCATTTTAACAAGGTGCTCAGATGAATGAACACTTAGGAAAGTTTGAGAAGCACTAACTGAGGACACCGGTTCTCATGACTTGCTGCAATGTGAATAACTAGGATGGTTTCCAAACCACTTCCTGATATGGTTTTCTGTCTTCCTGTGTCTCGTCTGCTGGACTCATCCATAAGCTCCTAGGACATCTAGCATAAACTTCACACTTTCTGATGGTTTTCACTCCTCCTGAGGCACCTCTTGGTCCTCAAAAATACGTAATGCTTGGTATAAGAGTGTGGACTCTGGGCCAGGTTGCATCGTTCAAATTGCATCTGTACAGTGACTGGTGAGAGCTTGGATAAATCACATAATGTCTCATGGCTCTGTCTAGTGGGGATAATAATAGGACCTACTGCCTAGGGTTGCTGAAAGAATATAATAATACAGTGGGCTGGGATGTAGCTCAGTGGTAGAACACTCACCTAGCACACAGTGATCCCCAGCACTGCATAAAAAGAATGAAGAGGAGGAGAGGAACACCAGCACACAACAAGCATTCTACACACACGTGTTTACCATTCTACATGTGAGTATTATATTCATTTGTATTATATTGTATATTACATACTAGTAGCACCACTGAGGTGTTGCTTCACATTATTTTATATCATTCTCATCATAAACCTAAGAGATAAGAATTCATACAGCAAGTATTTAGCAAGCATTTGTTCCTCATGTACCTGGCCCCATGAGAAAGTGAAGTCCAGAGCAGTTGAGGGGCCTGCCCATACACGGAGCCACTGTCAGGGAAGCCTGATCTGACCCTAGAATCCAGGCTCATGGCCACCACTCTCTGTCTTTCATGTAAAAGCAAGTGGCCAACTAGCTACAGGTCTGTGTGGAAGGGCCTGAGGACTCCCAGCAGGGGTCTCTGAGCCACATACCCAGTCACCAAGGGGCAGATACATGGGCAGTCTTAGCATGGTAGAGGCTGATGTGCTGGGGACAGGAGAGTGGACGGTCCCTGGGATAGTGCACCAGGGACTATCCATGGCAATACTGTCACGCTCTACCACTGAGCTACTTACCTGCCATGGCAAAGGTGCTCCTATGCAGTGGGGAGCGTGTAGGTGTCTCCTGCCCAGCATCACCTATTCTAGGAGGCCCCATCCCACAACCATAACAGCACAGCTTGGATGACTGGCTCGTACAAAGTTTGTCACAGTCATCTGACTCTGTTTGTCTTCACAGAAGAAATCATAGATACCTCTGTCTTCACCCAGGGACTTTATGCCCTAAAGTTGCATTGGAGAGAAAAATTGAAACATCCAAAAATGACAAGAAATATTCATTCCTCATTCTTGGAAGACCCTGCCCTCAATCTAAACTGCCTCACACTGTCACAAATTCCTCATGTCCCCTTCCAAAAGCTTGAAAAAACAAAAGCCCTCGTGGACTCTAACTCAGACCATCACTCAGTGTAATGCTTGGTACATTGTGTCAACTTGAGAAGTTTAGAAGTTTAACTAAGCCGATCAGCAGGGAGTCAGGTCCTCACTTTGTAGACATCCTTGTCCTGTGCAAGAGGAGAGCAGGGAGACTGTGTGAGTAGGGCAGGTAGCCTGCTTATAATATACCAGAGAAAAAAATGTTTGTTCTCTCCTTTTTGCTCTTGTTGCTTTCCTGTCTTCTGCCACCTTGATCTGTTGTCCCTGTGCCATGCCACCCTGCCTAGGAGCCAGCTGATTTTACGATGAAATCTCCACAAGCTGTGAGCTAAAAACCCTCCTGATCCAATCACTTCTAAAAGACCATTCACTGGCAACCAAACTTTCCACAATGAGCCTTTGGGAGACATTTTGAAGCCCAATCACAACACTGTTTAAATGATAATCACATTTAGATTTGATTTAATCTTCACATTCATTGATTTGGATGGGCATCAAGTTTGGAAGTCACTGTGACTTAAGTTTATAATGCATATGTGTATATATATATATATATATATATATATATATATATATATATCAACTTTGGATTTCTATGAAAATTTAAAATTATAAATTTCCTTTCCATGATGCTGAGCTTTTTGCCTGAATATACAGTATTTGGTCCAATTCCAAAACATGGAAAAGCAGGCCTGAGGTTAACCTGATGGAGGTGTGGAGGGATAGGACAGGGGACAAGGATGGCAGATCCCTAGGGGAAAGTGTTTTACTGAGGTTGGCAGTCTGGTGGAGATGCTATGGACATTGGGATCACACTATCTGATGGGCTGGAAATGCAGCTCAGTGCTAACATACCTGCATGGCCCTGGGTTCAATACCCACCACGGCTAAGAAAAAAAATCATATTTATAGTCTATCTTAATCACTTACAAGCATAAATTTACCATTTGAATAAGTCAAGTTCAGTAACTTGTAAGAGCTTAGGATTCTTTCTCTCTTAAGGGACATAAAACATCTTATTTGCAAGGAGGATTACCAGTAGCATGTAAAAAGCACGTGAGCAAGTTCTCCTTAGTGTTCAGTTGAGGTATGTGGTCAATCTGCTTTCTGTTTCGTTTCACCTAGCTATCTTGCTAAGTGGACATGCACCACTTCCCATCAACACTTGTGCCTTTCAGTCCATTCTGGTGCCTCAGATCAACAGACTCAAAATTTTCTTCCGTAAAAGTAATAACACATTCACTGCTGTGCTAGGAAGCAGCTGCGTATAAGAACAATAGCAACAGCAGCAACGTTTGTTCCGCATTGCACCCAGCACTTTTCCTGTATTACAGCAGAGATTCTCGGCTCCGTTATCTTTATGGATAACTCTTTGTCATGAGGGGCTGTCCTGTACCCCATAGGACACATAGCAGCATCTCTGACCTCTGTGCTGTACCCTGTAGGATGTGCAGCACAGTCCCTGGCCTCTCCTCCCTAGATGCCAGTGGCAATCTCTCCATCTTCCCTATTCATGCTGTAACACTGAAATCTTCTCCAGACATTGTCAAGTTACCCCCAGGGGGCCGAATCTTCCCTGAATAAAAACCACTGTCTTGTAGCATGGAATCCTGCCATACCTAGGTGAAGTCATTTTACAAATGACAAATCTGAGGGTCTGAGAAGCAAAGTAGAGATGGAAGTCAGCCCCACCTGTGACCACTCTGCCTACAACGGGCCCTCAGAGGTGGAGAAGAGTTGCTTGGATCTTCTCCCATTTAACCCATTGAGTAGCACAGTCATCACTCTCAAATCCCCAGAAATAAGCCAGGAATGGCCATGCCTGCTTGTAATCTCAGCACTCTGGGAGACTAAGGCAAGATGATTGCAATTTCTAGCCCAACGTGGGCACCTTAGCAACTTAGTGAGACCCTGTCTCAAAATAAAAAAGATCTCAGCCTGCAGCCCTACATTCAATCACCAATATTGAAAAAAAAAAAAAAACCCATGACCAGAAAAAATCAAAATGTAAAGCCCCAAAGTAAGTCTATGTCTTTAGAGAGCTGCCAAAATCCTTGGAAGCCTCAAATTCAGGACTTCCCAGAAAACCTGGAATATGAGAGGAAAGGTCATTCCCTATATGAAAAGGGCAGGACCCTTAACTGGAACCGGTGTAAAATACAGCATGGAAAACTCATGGGACAGCATTGTCTGGGGGCCAGGGACCTTCCTGCCAGAGAAGTCACCCCACAGGAAAAGGGGGTCTGCTCAAGCTTGACCTAATAAAGAACCTCAGGTGTTGGAGGACAAGGCATGGTTCAGAGCCTTAAACAACGTCACTTTTTAATTCAAAACCAAGCATATGGCAAGATTGAGGTACAAACACAATCTCTGAAGGATGCCACAAGTGCTCCTTTGATGTCTTCATCACAGAGGAATGCACAGTTATGAAGTTCCTCTCCACAAGTGCCTTCTGTATAGTAGCCTTCTTTGGGCTGCTCCTGGTGAGGGTTATGGCTTTCCCCTCCTTGGAATTTCTAGTTCAGAGCTGATACACTCCACTAAGCCCAAAAGTCAGAGAACAGATTACATTTGCTCTCAAGGAGCAAGGAGAAAAGAGATGCATAAAAAGGATGGCAATTGTGTTGACAACAATAAAGCCCTCAGAAAACAACCCAGACCTTCTAAAGATGACGGAACAGCAGGGATGCTTCTAACTTGGGTATAAAAGGGACAGTTGCCTGTTGAGGATCACCTCAACAGGTATTCTGGAGTTCCACACCTACTGGGAGTACGTGCAGAGCAAGTTACAGTATAGCAAGGTGAATGACAAAGCTGGAGCCATGTACTCTGGTTCCCAAGCCCCAATCCAGACCCTGAAAGATGAAGGTAAGAATTCCAATAAGACTGTATTCCCGGGGATGTCAACAAGATGGCGGACTGGTAGGTAGCAAGAGAGAGACCCTCTCTGAGAGAGACAGCTCAAATGCCAGAATAAAACACCCTGGAGAGACCCAAACAGATAGAGATGGACTCTCACAACCCAGAAAAAAACTAAAGTGCAAAAAACCGCTCGAATATGAGGTCCTGTGACTACCATCAGAGAAGCTAAGATCAGCGAGCACGGCGCCCTCATCGAGCCGCCTGAATTCCTGCCTGACCTGAACAAGCGATCTGCACTGAAGCGACTGGCTTGAGCTGCTGGAGCACAGAGCTGAACAGCCCTGCATGCGGCTCGCCCAGACCGGCCCTGCACTCGACCCACCCAGAGGCACCATGAATTCCCACCACAGCCGCGCTGAAGTCAGAGGCTGGGGAGTCCTGCAGTTCTCAGGGATGGGCATCAACACGCAGTGAGTGATGGGAATAAGACCCTCCCACGGGAAAGGGGAAACCGACTGGATGACATTGGATTTGGGCAGGACAGCCCTAACTCCATAAGGAAGTGTCTTCAGCTGGTTGCTCCCCTCACCAAGCGGATTGGTGGAATCTGCTTGGATTAGGCCACGCCTCTGGCGGGGAGCCTGTGAGTTGCTACAATAATACTTCCCTGAGATCAGTGCACACTGACACAGTGAAGGCCTGCAAAGGTTGACTGGCCCGGAAGGGAGGAGCTAGCACACACTGCCCGTGGGTGAACTCTAATCTCTGATAACGTATTGAAGAGGGCTAAAGCTCCTAGCCTGCACCCTCTAGAGGAGCCTTAACCAACAAGAAAAGGGTCTGGGCATTACACTGTACACTTGTATGGAAAGAACCAAAAACATGACGAAAGGGAGAAATAAGAAACAACTCCCAGCCCCCAACCCTGAGAACATTGATCCAGGAGAGGTAAATACAAAAGAGATTGAGGGAAGCAATAATGCCACATCAAAAGAGATATCTTCAGGACCTTGTAAGTGGGACCAAAACTGAAATATTAATTCAAATTAAACGAGATAAGTAGATTAATAAAAGAAGGGCTGGGCACCTCTCAAGAAGGCACAGACAGAAGAATGGAGGGACAAAAATGGAGAGAAAAATTTAATGAAGAATTCAGGAAAAACCTAGAATTCATGAAGCAGATTCAAAGAGATTATCAGGAAACTAGACTCCATAGAAAGCTGGCAAAACTGCTTGAAAGAAACCAAAGATAGACTATCAAAAATTGAACACAGGCTTGCAATGTAGGGTCATGAAAGGGAAGATCTCTTAAAAATAACAAGGGAGCAGGCAGTAAAGATACAAAGACTGGAAGATAACAAGAGGATCTATAACTTAAGAATAAAGTATGTGAATGAAGAAGCAGGAATCAAACCAGAGGAATTACAAAGGCTATTCACAGCAGTTATTAAGGAAAATTTCCCAAGCACAGAAAAAAGAAATGATATGCAGATGTATAAAGCATACAGAACTCCAGCCACCTACAACCCAAACAGAGCTACACCCAGACACATAATAATCAAGATCCCAGAAATTCAATATAAGAACAGAATACTAAAAGCCATCAGAGAAAAGAAACAGATCACCTATAAAGGAAAACCCATCAAAATCACGGCAGACTTCTTGACACAGACCATCAGGTCAAGAAGAGCTTAGAGTAAAGTAATTCAAGAGCTGAAGGGGAACAATCTCCATCCCAGATTGATGTATCCTGCAAAACTCTCTCTAGAAATTAATGGAAAAACAAGATGCTTCCATGACAAAGAGGAACTAGGAGAATTTGTGACCACCAGTCCAACCCTACAAAAAATACTGAAGGACATTCTAGGGAGAGAGAACAAGAATACGAGCATTTCAGGAACAGTGGCAGAGAGGCCTCAGTGAACGAGGCAGACAGTGGAGTGGAAGAGAGAAATAGACTATCAATGGCAGAAAAATAGAATAGCAGAAATGACGCAGAGAAGATTGGCTATAATCTCTAGTATAGAGGGCCTTGAAATACTAACAGAGAAAAACACAGGCAGAGTAGATCAGGAAATAGGGTCCATTGAGATGCTCTATATAGGGAGGCAGTGGGACCCAAAACAAGCAGTGTACCCCATGGGAGTGAAAGGGGAGGAATTGTCTAAAAAATGAAGGCAGAGGATACTGTTAATGGGGTAACAAGATTTAAAATTTACATTATTCTCACCACTCTGCTTGGATGGATTA
>PVJX010012864.1:0-49063 GCA_004027295.1 Dolichotis patagonum | reverse complement strand
GGTAATGGACTGATTAATCTGGCAAAGGAAATTTCAAGGCAGTCAAGTGTTGAGGCTGTGGCATGGCTATTGTTGGGGGCTTTTAGCCAGATCTATGTTGCAAATCAAGAGCAAAGAGCCCAGCAGGATAATTTAAAACACTGTGAGTTTGGCCAGAAGGAAAACTCCAGTAAAGCTGTGGATTGTAAAGATAGTGCTGAGACTTTGATTGCTGAGAAGAAACAGAGAGATAAAAAAGATGGCCACCAGGCATCCCAGGAAGCAGCGGGTCTCCACCCATTTGCAGCCCTAAAACTGCAAAAGTGAAAGAATTTTCTCAGATAAGAAAGCTTCAGAGCACCATGATCCAAAATGGCACGGGAGGCCACATGAGGTTCCACAATGGCGGCAACATAAAAAAGCTTTTCTTCACAATCAGGTTCACAGAGCCCAGCGATCTAGGCAATTGACCCCTATAGTCAAGAGAGAGAAAAGCCTGGCTACTGCTCCAGCTGACAGCAGGCCTTGGTGGCATCCACATCGTGCTGATTTTAGGTGCAAGGAAAATGCACAAATTCTGAGGGTAAGATGGCTTCCACCTCGATTGCAAAGGGCCTGGGAGGCCAAGCAGTGTGCCCCTGAGAGGGCAATTTGTAAAGATGTAAGGGTGAAGCCAAAGGTGTAGTGGAGACCCCAGAAGTTTGGAAAAGCCAAGAACGTGGATCATACAAGGAAAGGTGCAAAAACTGAGCAGAGAAGGTTGAAGAGAGAAGCTGTGGGAGCTGAAATCCCTGGAAGCACCATGGGGGTGGAATCACCCAAGCCTTTTGGAGCTTGCAACCGGATTGCTTCAAATGCTGAGCATGGAACTCTAGGACTTAATGTTTGCCCTGCTGGATGTTGGACTTACTCTGTTTCCAATGCTTTATATTCCCCTGTTTGTAACTTTTGGAATGGTAATGTTTATTTTGCACCTTTGCATTTCAGAAATGTTTAACCTTGTTTTACTTGTACAAGGGGTTACAGTTAAGAGTTTGCCATAGATATTGGAGGAGACTTGGAACTTGGACTTCTCAGCAATGCTGAAAATGTTAGGACTTTGGCAACTCTTGGAGATGGACTAAATGTCTTTTGTGTAAAGGTTGTACATGAGTCTTTGGGGGCCAGGGATGGAATGTCATGGTTTATGTCAATGGCCCCCAGGCCTCATATATTTGCATTGTGCATTTGTGATTGGTTCATTGTCTAATGCTTGGATTGGTGGTGTCAGTGGTACACCCTCCCAGGGGGTGGAGCCAGGATGTGACGTAATGGCAGGAAGAAGGTGTGTCTCTCTCTTGCCTGTTTCCACTTGCTGTTTGCAGCCACCATGAACTGCAGCCCCACCATGCCACCCTGCCTTGGAGCCAACTGAGTATGGACTGAAACCTCCAAAAACTGTAAGAAATAAACATTTCCTTTCCCAACTTTGGGCATCAGGTATTTTGTCTCAGCAATGAATAAAATGTAACTAAGATAGCCAGCAAGACAAGAAAGCACACAGCAGGGGCCACATGGTACCCAGAGGGGACCCCCCAGAGCCAGACTATGCAGTGATCTCCTAGGCTGCCAGAAAGTGACTTCTCAGCTGAGACTCAAGCCAGAAGATGGGCAATCACTTTGGGGTGGGAGTGTGCCCAAGGAAGGGGCCTAAGGGCCCACCCCTCCTTTACCCTGTGGGACCCAGCCTACCCAGTAGGCTCCCAGCCAACCAAGTTGGCATCCAGGCTCATCCAGGATGGTGCAGATAATCTCAGACTTAGAAGGTGACAAATCATGTAAAGATGTCTCCATGCCCTTCATGTGGGTTCCCCAAATGCTGTTTTCCCACATTCGCCCACTTTTCCATTCTTGCTCTTCACATGTGCACTGTCTGGCTGTGTTCATCAGAGTTGTCTGAGAAAAGTTGTAGACACAACCCCTTTCCCTGGCACACCTGAGTGTGCACTTCCCAAGCACGAGGGTATTCTACACAACCACATTACTGCTATCAAAAATGAACAGTGCTACTGGCTGTGCTGGGAGCTTTCTCCACTTGCAGAGTCTGGAGCTATCAGGATGCAATGCCTGGTTTTAGCACAGACTTCCTGTATGAATGTCTGGGGTGGGTCAGAGATCAGCTCTGTAACCAGGGCCCCCTCTGCTTCTCCCATGCACTAGGGCTCAAAGATCCCATCTTTCAAGATGCAGTTTCAGATCTGAGCTCAGTTTTCAGACCAGGCAGCTACTGCAGGGTCCTGGCGTATGTGCAGCTCTCTGGTGCCCCCTGCAGGCTCACATGGTCGGTGCAGGCCAGCTCACCCCAGATGTCCCAGAGTGGAGGCCCTGAGGTTCATGCCATGGCCTTTTCTAGATGATCCTCTTCCCTTGATGCCTGATCTGAGCTTCTTTGGGGATTGAACTCACGACCTAGCACCTGCCTAGGCAGGCACTTATGCCGCTGAGCTAAATCCTTGACTGATCTGAGCTTCTTGCCTTGTTCATGTTGTTTTTCTACCCACACAGGCCACTTGATGTTACAGGAGATCTGGGCTCAGATGACTTGTCCCATGACTTGCAGTTGTGTGTTCTTGTGGGAGCTGCTTTCCCTCTCTGAGCCTAAGAATGCGCTGTCAACAGAAGTGATGGCCTGTGCCCTTCTGCAGGGGTACAGTGGTGGTCAACGTATGCTATGACAAGGTGCTGGGCACACAGAGGGTCTCTTCCCTCTATTCCTGAGCTTTGGGGGGTCCCAGTCAAGGAGCAGTGGGGGACGAGGCTCTGGGGCCCATGGTGTAGCATTCACGTGATGGTCTGTGCGCTGGGGCTGTCTGGCTCTGCATGGCAAGGTAGCCCATGTGTCCCAGGGTGTCCCTGCCCACTCCTGCCCTTCCTCTGTGTCACTTATGGGAACCTCTGTGCCGAAACTCAGGCACTGCAACCCTGTCTGTCCAGGAGCCCATGGACCCAAACTAATGCTGCCCTCCAGAAGAACACCTAGGCTCTCAGGAAAACCTGCAGCAGAAAAGTTGCTGGAACCCAGATTCCTCCTGAGACTGTGCTGGTATTATTAGAGCTGTCCGTCTGTCACTGCTGGTCCCCACTTAGGTCCTAGTATCATTTTCTAGCACAAGAAAATTTGCTTCCAAAAGCAAAATATGCACAGCCCTTAATTGCTTGTGCCTCAGAATGAGATGTGCTTGTCAGTCAGCTGTTGGGTGCCACATGGTAAACCCATGTGTCTTTGTGGGTTTTATTTCTTTAAAAAAATGCAGCTTACTGTGTATTTCCTATAGTAATATCTACTTCTGGGATGCAGACGGAGGCCTGGGTAGATGTCAGAGTAAAGGCCCCAAGGGAGCCAGCAGACACTGTGGATGTGCAGCAGGGACATCAGGGGACAAGGCCACATGTCTGTTCCCCTGCGCTATCCTGAGGGCAAAGAAAGAAGTGCATGGGAGGGTGGCAGGCCTCAGGGAGCAGTTGCATCACTGTCCCAGGTGTCACTCCTGATTGCACCCCAGCACTGCCTCTCTCAGTAGCCCCAACAAATGCTGTGATGCATCCCAGGTGATTCTGAGGGTCCTAAAAGGCATGGCTGGTGGAGTCAGGGGGAGGGAACACTGTCACCATGACAGGTCACCAGGATGTCACATCTGCATGTTCACTGTGTCCCAGGCCCTGTTCAGAACTGCTGAGACTTGCTAAGCCGCCCATCTAGAGCCTGCATGGGAAGAGGCAAGGAACAGTGGGCAGGAGCCCCATATTTCCACTCACAAGAGCAGCTGAGCCAAGCTGGGGCTGGAAAGGAGACAACTGGAGACTTTGAACCTTCAGCTCAAAATCTATGTCAATGGTCAAGGAAGGAGCCAGAGAAGTTAGGAACTGGAAAACAGAAAGAAGGCTCCTTTGGGAGAAGACACAAGGCTACACGTGTAATATAGGTATGCATGCATTCTGTGGCTTTGTTCCCTAAGATTTAATATGTGTTTTCCTGTTGTCTTGTTATGTAGCTCAGGCTGGACTTGAACTCACTGTGTACCTCAGGTTGGCCTTGAACTCCCAGCAACCCTCCTGCCTCAGCTACCCCACAGCAATCAGTGTTGGGATTACAGGCATCCCCTATCACACCTTGCTAATGTGCATCTTAACATACATGAGCTAATGTTAACATCCTTAATATCAGCCATACTTTGGGTCTGGAGTGTTGCCTAAGGACTCTGTGTTGAAGGTTTGATCCCTGCAGTGCTATGGGAATTGGTGGACTCTTCAGGAGGTGGAGACTGCTGGGAGGAAGTGATGTTATGGGGTACCCCAGCCCCTCCTGTTTCCCTTTGGATTCTGTGTGCCACGAGGCAGCCTCCTGCCATGATGTGCTACACTGACACAGACCTAGTGACCATGCACCGAAACCTCTGAAATGGCAAATTTTCTCAGCTGCTGTGTACCAGCAATGGAAAGGGGACTGACATAATGTATTTTTTAAAGGTGTATATAAAAATCAAGATGCCTATGATTCACCAAGTAAATAAAAAAGGCCAGAAAGCATATGAAAAATTCCATCATCATTGAAATTCAAAGAAATATAAGCTCATATTTAAAATACCGTTAGCTATGAAATTGAAACAAATAGTTTTTAAATAACAAGATCTGGTTTTGGAAAGGGCATAGGGGAAATGATTATTACCACACTCCTGTGGAGAATGAAAATGGACAGGTATCCTTGTGAAAGTCCAATTATGAATGGCTTTCAAAATGCACAGACCTTCTGGGCATAGTGGCACTTTCCCGTCATCCCAGCCCTGGGGAAGCTGAGGTAGGAGGATTGCCATAACTTTGAGAGAAGCCTGAACTATACTGTGAGAGTCCCCTGCCCCCAAATGGACTCAGCTATTTTGCTTCCGAGTTTATCCAAAAATGACAGAGATGGGCATACAATGTGGACTTTAAGATCGTGAAGCATTTTTGTGATGTTTTCTGCGAGCATGATCAAGGGTTGTGGGCACCTGGTCTGGAAATTGTTTGTTTTCACATGGCCTGGGCTTTAAAGAGTCCATTGACTCTGTAACCAAACATTTATGGACTCTACCTGTGGCTAGGACTTGGCAAGGTCCCTGGGGATATTGGTGGGCATCTGGAAGCTCCTTTCCATACTAGAATGCCGGAAAATCACACCATCACCCAGCATTGGGGTAAGCGGGGACCCAAATGCCACATTTCCTTGATGCTGCTGGAACACTATCAGTGCAGTGCTAGCGCCCTGGTTCCCATGCTAATCAGGAGATCTAATTAGCACCACATCAGATTAATAAAGAGGGGGGAAGGGAAGTGGCTTACTTAGTGACAGTTTGACAGACAAATCCTTCAAACTCAGGGCTCTGGATGGATGGGGGGTGGGAACAGTTCTGGAATTGCTGCTGTCTGCTGAGTGCTCACTTTGTGCTGGGCATGGGGTTATGTGCTTTCCCTCTTTTCATCTCAGTTCACTTCAACAATTTTGTGAGGAAATTGGGGCACAAAGAGATTGTGACATGTTCAGAGAGGCATGGAGAGCGAGCAGCAGCTGGAACTCATGTAGACACTGTCTGACCGCAGAGCCAGGGCCTTTGACAGTTGTTACTCTGCTATTCCCGTTCATTCCCTCACCACCCTACCACCCATCCACCACCACCCATCCATCCATACACTCATCGTCCATCTACCCATCAGTCCACTCAGTCACCATATATCCATCTACTGTCTACCCACAGTTCACCATCCATCTACCCATTCATTCACCATCTGTCCATTCATGTGTTCACCATCCATCCACTCATCCATAAATCTACCTATTCACCCATCCACATATGCATCTCTTAGTCTGCAATACACAGTTCATTTATCCAGCTATCTACCCATGACCCATCCATCTTCCTTAACATTCATCCACCCATCACCATCCACCTATCCATTATCTATCTGTCCACCATTCATCTTTCCATTCCTCCACAGTTCTACCATCTGTCAACCCACTACCCACTATCCATCTACTCACCATCCCTTCTTCCCTCCATCTGTCCAGCCACTCACCCATTTGTTGAGCTCCTTTTGTGTATCAGGAGGTATACTGGGCATGTATGACACAAAGGTGAATCAGAAAAAGTCCCCATCCCTCCAGAGATTCCTTGATAGTGGGTGGGTAGCAGGAGTACGTGAGACAGACAAGAAATTAAAAACATATGGATGTTGAGCATATGATAAATAAAGTAGGGTTGGGGGCATAGAAAGAGGTAGGGAAGGGTATTATTTTAGCTAATGTGGTCACTAGCTCAGTGGGGAGGTGGCTGTGAACACAGACCTGAATGAAGGGAAGGAGCTAGCCAGGAGGAGATCAGGGAGTGAGCAGGTCACGAAGATCCACAGGTGCAAAGGCCTGAGGCTACGTTGATGTGGAAGACCAGGTGTTTTTCTGCCCAGGCCCCAATGGCCCAGCAGCTGCACCATTGTTTATTCCAATCCTCCATCCTCCCCACTCTTCCTCACCCTCCAGTTCTGGGCAGGCTTGGGACCACTTTCTGAGAAAAGCTCCCATGGCTGAATCATCTTCGGGTTCCTTAGTTAGGTGGCTCCTTTTACAACATACCAAGCTGGTCTGCCAGACTAATTTGATGCCTCCTTGGTGATCCTACAGACCCTAGGTAGAGGGAAAGTCCTAGAGCAGATAAGTTCAAAGGTCTCAAGGAACAGAGAAATGGCCTCTATGGTCACAGTCTGTGAATGAGGGCACGAGTGACATGTTTGGAGGTGAGAAAGGCATTGGTCACATCCTGGTGAGCAGCGTGGGCTGGAGGAGGGGGTGGAACAATTCTCTAGATGTGGTGGGAAGACCCATGGAGGAGCCATAGCAGGGACACAGGCCGTGCTGGTGGATGCTTTAAGAACTCACTCTGGCTGCTGGTAAGGCAGTGGACCATGGGTTAGGGTTAGAGTTAGGGTTGGGAATGGAGGAGGGGACATGTCGGGAGACTCCCATGATACAAGTGCTAAAGGATGGTGGCCTAGACCAGCTGTTCCTGATGTATGTCTCCAGGTCTGCTGAAGAATCACGTGGATCATCTCAACCTATCTCAGAAACATCAATTCCTACCCATCTGTGTTCACACGGGCCCGCCATGCAGAAGCTACAGCAAATGGCACAGCCACTGGGAGACCTATGTCAAGGAAGGTTTTTCTCAGGTTCCCTGATGAGCTGGAATCATGATTAGTGGGCCTTTACTCCCTCCCACCTCCTTTGGGACCCAACTCCCCAACTCTCTTCTGATTCCCAGTCCAAGTGGTTGGTGTGATGGATTCAGCCTTTTGCTCAAGAGAGGTGACCAGATGAGCAGGCCTGGCCACTCAGCACTCCACGCTTTTGGTCACACTTATTAGCTGAGATGGACAAGTGTCATAGGCAGGTCCAGTGAGACTCCAGGACTGCAACAGACTTATTATGGGACAAGATGTTTACTTGATAGTGTGGTTGCCAGTCTGGTAGGATGTAAGCTTAAAGCTGCTAGAAGCCTATTCTTTTCCATCATTAAGAGTATAGACAATTGGAAGGTAAACTAAGGCTGGAGAGAGGCAGAGCTGAGATGTGGACAGACACTAATTTCAGATGCATCCTTTGTGCACCTGCATCTAGCTATACTTGAAGCCAGTTCTGGAAATTGTTATGAATTAACAAATTCTCTTTTATGCTTTAGACAATTTGAGTTAAAGATTCTGTCAGTTTCTTAAGCAGGTGGTAAACTCCCTGTGAGTATCTAAGAAGGTGGATGCTTCTCTTTGGATCCTTGTTATGTAAAGTACAAGTAAAACACCATGAGCAATAACTGAGCACTTGTTAGAAATGCAGAAATTCGGACTCCACTCTAGACCTACTGGATCAAAACCTGCCTTTGGACCAGCTCTCCAGTGGGAGTCAGGGCACCTTATCCGTGAAGGAGCACTTCCTTAAAGGCAAGCCAAGCTTCGAACAGAACAAGATGTCTTTTAAGATTCTTCCCAATCCTGAGGTCTCTGTCCTGTTTTCAACTTTCCTCTGAGAGGGAAGAAGCTGGGAGAAAGTGTCGGGCAGGAAGGGCAGAGTGGATCTAAAGGAAGTCCCTGTGATCCTGTTTTGATGGTGAGCTTCTCACCTCAAACTGCCTTTTAAAGTTTAGCTGGAATATTTATGGCTCTGGGAAGGGGAGGAGAGAGGAAAGAAATGGTGGGGGGAACTCCAGCCTGCACCCAGGGGGTGGCAGCGTCTTTAATTTGACCCTTCGCTGTTTGGAGGGAAAAACTGGTTTCCTTTTTTTTTTATTTCACCTACTGGCAGTACTGGGGATTGAATCAGGGCCTTCACTCTGAGCTACACCCCCGCAGCCCTTTGTATTTTTTAAGACAGGGTCTCATAAGTCATTAATTTCCTCAGGCTGGGCCCCAATTTACAATCTTCCTGTGCAGAGTGCTGGGATTACAGGTGTGTGCTATCATGCTTGGCTGTGTGCTGTTTCCGAAGTGCCTGTAACAATCTCTGCTGTTGCTTCAGAGACAGGTGGAATCAGAGGATTTGCTGTTCTTTCTCCTTCAGGGAGGAGCCGAGTGGGTGGGGGTCGGGGAGGGTTTGGGGCTGGAGTCACCATATCAGGCCCCTGTGAGTCTGGGAGAGGCAGGCTCACCTCTCAAAAATACCTGCTAAGGGTCAAGGCAACGAAGTGCATTGTTCAGGGACATCCTGAGAACTGGGGAAATGGCCTGTGGCTATAGACGACTAGAGGACAAAGACGCACCGCACCCCTGGCAGCACAATGGCCCCTGGATTTGATGAAGCATTACTAGCTATGTGGTTGCTTCAAGGAGGTCCTGGCTCCTGGAAGACTTACTTAGGAAAAGCAGGGCTGAAAGCCAGAAAGTTGTTTTTGAATAGCTTAGCACACAGCGGTGATAATAACGTTGCAGCTCACGTGCAGAGCCGAGGCAGCAAGAGGACATAAGTTTGGGCTGAGCTGACATCGCATGTCCCTGAATCCCTGTCTCCTCAGTCCAGGCCTGCCTCCTCCCGTCTGTCCCCTCGCCCAGCCCTGCCCTTCCATTGCCCTCTGCGGGTCAAAATACCCGTCAAGGAGAAGGGCGTGTTCTAGTTCACAGTTTCACAACCTTCGGGCCAGCTCTGCTGCTCCTGTGGTCCGGATACTGTGGTAAACAGCGTGCAAAGGCGGAGGGTGCATGTGGGAAGAGTAGCACTTTACCTTAATCGGAAGTGGCAGAGACCGGAAGGGGCGGGACCCCAGCACACTTGTACCTTCTGGGACACGCCCCCTAGTTACCTCACTTCCTCTTACTAGGCCCCACCTTTTAAAGGCCTAACACAGTTGTTAACAGATTCTAGAGGACAGACACTCACTATCCATACTATAAGGCTTTCTTGAATGCTTGACAATACCAGCGACCTAACCTGCAGAGCCAAGTACCAAAGAGAAGTGCAAGGCTATTCCAAAAGCAGGAGAAAAGTGAAACTACAGTGTAAAATAGCCTCCTTTTCTTTCCTTGGTCTTCAACTTATAATGGTGTTTATTTATTTGCTATTTTTATTCTAAACAAAAGAAAATTTAAATTATTAGCATAAAGTTTTCAGTTTTCTCGTTCCTCTTTATAATATGCAGACACAAATATATGCGTATTTAATTTGTATTAATATAGTGTGTAACTTGTATGTAACTCTGCATATTTCACTGACCTCTTACACAGTGAAAGCACCTTCTTATGTAGCTCAGAGGCATCTTCCCTGCATCCATCCTACAGTCTTGGGGAAGTCCACCTCCATGTGCTAGATTTTAAGTCCAAATCCCTCTCTGTCAGGGAAAAATAGTTGGCATCTAGGACAAAAGAGGCTACTTGCCCCCAGCCATAAGAACTGAAGGTCGGATATTGCATATCATAGAACCTTTATTATTTTTCCTCTAAATTCTTAGAAACTTACATAACGCCCGTGCTCTAGTTATGACACCATAGACATTTAAAATGCATCTTCATTTATAAATATTTTACATTTGGTCCATAGAACAGATAATTTTTCTAAATAATACTGCAATTTTTTTTAAAACAGGCTCTGTATATAGTTTGAATATGTATATATTACATATATTTTTAATATAGAGATAGATTTACTTGATGTTCTGAGAATAAATCCTTATTGCAAAAAAAAGCATATATGATAATACAATATCTCTCCCCCCCACCCTGGGCAAGTACTAAAAAAAAAAGTTACACATATTCACGGATCTCACAGTAGATGTATGAGACTTAATACTGTGCTCTATAAGGTGAGTTTGGGTGGAAATCAGTTATGGGATTTCTTGCCAAACATCTCAGTTAGAGGAGTTTACAAACATTAAATATACTGCATTTATCATAGAAATACTGTCTCAGTTTCACATTGAAGACAAAGAGAAGGGAGTCCCCACCTGCCCCCTAAGGGAACACATACTTGGACAGTGGGGTGGGAGGAAGACACAGTGGTGGGTCCTACCATCCTAAATCCTAGAACCTCACAACTGGACGCAGCTGAACTGTGGTTTCCCCACATGGCCTTGAGTGCCTTGGCAACGCCACTATTTTATAGATGGTCTCTGGAAAGCTGTAGACCCTTCAAGCCATGTGTAGGGACAGATGTGCATGGTGTATATATCTATGTGCATAAAGACATTTAAAATTCTCTACAATGATGTGCTGGGTGCTCTGAGGGTAATATCTTATTGCAAGTACTGGTGTGCTGGTTGCTTCTGGATGAGCATGAGAAGAGACTGAAAAACCCACAGTCACAGTATTTACCATAGTTAATAGGGATTAGTCAGGAAACACAGTTTGCGAGCTATCAATCTAAGGAGCTACAGGGTGAGACTTCTGCTTTGCTACGGGGACCCCTTCTCCTGGCCGATGCAAAAGGCCACCTCACAGGCGCTCCTAGGATTCCATAACCTGGCTTTGCCACCAATACCGCAAAGCTGATTCCTGAAAGGGACACCTCCCATTTCCCAAGGAAGCAAGGTTGGCTTCAGAAGCCCAAGGTGGGGTGGGATGTAGGCCAAGGAGGGTACTGGCGCCTCAGTTAGTGGGCTGGGTGGGTCATGGTGCCTCTTTCTGAGGAATCTGAGGAAAGCAGGCAGCAGCTGAAAATGGGGTGGCAGTGTGAGTGACAGTATAAGGGGGGGGGCTGAAGGGCAGCTGGGTCTGCCTTGACCAGACAGTCCCTTCCCTGCCTTCCCTCTGCAGGTGTTTTGTGCTCTGTAAAGTGGGCAGTGAATTAGTGTTCCTGCTGGGGACATCCCCCTTGGTGGAGACCAAAGGAAATCAGATATTCATGGAGCTCTTTTCCAGCACACGGAGCCCTCCTGGAAGGGGCAGGCGGACCAGGTCCGATCTGAACCCAGCAGTCAAAGAGCTGCCCAGAGGCCTGTCCACTTGGGAATGTGAGGAGGGGATACTGAGGTCTCTGGGGATGTTTTGTCAGCTGCCTCAGGAAGGAGAAGCCCACAACTGAGGAGTCAGAGCTCTGCTGGCTCCTGCCCCATAGTGTGAAGCCCTGTGGTCCTGTTGTACGAGATTCCTGTGTTGTGGGTCCCAAGCAGCATCAGGCAGAACTGGTCTCCTGTGAAGTCCCATGTAACAGTCAGGGCTGGCAGTAGGAGAACAGTCAGGAAAATGACTAAAAGCCAGGCGTGTGTGTGGCCTCTCCTAGCCACACTTGCTGGCAGGCTAAAAGTGGGCTACCGTGGCTGTGACAAATGCTAACCAGCCGCTTGGTGCTTTGGGGCCCCATGGAAAAGGCCCCAGGTGCTGGCAGCTGCTGGGTGCTGCTGTCCATGGCAGGGTCTGCCTGGTCCAACTGTCCCCCCACGCCCCTCTGTGAGCAGATGGTGTCAGGATGCGCCACTTGAGGTAGGTGCAGATGGAAGGTGTCCAGTCATCAAGTGGCAGTCACTGGGGTTCAGCCAGGCAGGGGTGACAGCACTGGGTCACGAGCACCCAGGCCTAGATGTAGGCCTCCTTGCTGGCGGAGCCACTGGCCTGGGGCTGCTCAGGACCGTTCTCTGGGCGGACGATGTCCTCACTGGGCTGGGTCATGACCTGGATGCGCTGTGGGCACCGTGGGAGGGAGGTGTGAGGTTCACTGCACTGTCAGCCTCACAGACCTCACGTCTGCCCCTCTCCACCCCTGTGGATTCACTCCAGCCGTGCTGACTTCAAATACACCAGACACGCCCCTGCCTCTGGGCCTTTGCATGTGTAGCCTTTGAGATGGTTGTGCAGCTTGTTCTCTGCCTCCCTTGCTCTCTCAGGCCCTACTTTATTTATCTCCATGAGACATGACCCTGTCTTGTGGGGGTACTAGAATGCACTCTCTTGCCCATCTTGCCTGTCTTGCCTAAGACCCAAAGGCTTTGCTGTGGAAAGCTAAAGCTTTGGATCTGGAGTTGGACAAAGTGGCCACGTTCCAGCTGTTGGCAACTCACTGTAAGGTCTGGGAAGCTGCTTCCTATCAGGGGCCTCAGTTTCCCCATCTGGGAAAGAAGCAGACTAGCCAGGTACCTCCAGGGGCCACACAGACCCCAGTGCCTTAGATCTCAGAGCACCCTCTTGTGGCAGGGACAGCTTCAGTGGAACCCTGAGTGGGTAGCCTCCAGGTTGGGATTCTCCATGCTCTTGGAGGATACTTCTGCCTGCGCTTGCCCCATGAGCCCTCACCTGGAACCCAGGACTGTCTTGCCTCACTGTTGAATTAACAGACAGCTGGTGTGCATGAAACACAGATTGAATGGCTCCCATCTGAGATTCTGAAACCCAATGCCCCCAAATCTATAAGTTCTGAGTGCTGACATGACACTCGTGTCCTGGTGTGACAGATGGTGAAGCAAAACATAAGTGTGCTAAAATACTGGCTAAAACTACCACCAGGCTAAAATTACCCAGTCTGTCATCATATGTGTACAAATATTTCCAAATCCAAAAAACTCTGAAATCCCAAACACTGTTGATTCCAAGCATTTGGTTAAGAGATCTGGGGTTGCCTGGTATGGTGGCACGTGCCTGAAATCCCAGCACCCAGGAGGCTGAGGCAGGAGGACTGCTGTAAGTTTGAGGCCAGCTTAGGTAATAGTGAGTTCAAGGCCAGTCTGAACTCCATAGCAAGACCCCGTCTTAAAAACAAAACAAAACAAAAAACCGGGGCTAGGGAGTTAGCTCAGCGGCATAAGTGCCTGCCTTGCAAGGGTACAGTCATGAGTTTGATCCCTGGTACCAAAAACAAAAACAAAAACAAAAAACAAAAAAACCCCGAAAACCAAAAAACCAAAAACAAACAACAAAAAACCAAAACCCAAAGCAAAACACAAACAGAGAACCAGGCCTGCATGTGACAGTGGGGTGGTACCTCTCCTGAAGGGTAAGAGCACCCTTTCTCCTTAGTAAGCCTCAGAGTGAGATCCAGAGGAAGCCTGAACAAGCCTGGCCCTGACCTGCATCTGCTCCAAACCCTTGAAGTCCCTCATAGCCCTTGGGATAGAGTCTAAAGTTCCCGTCTTGCTTTCCAAAGCCCTTTGTGATCTTACCTAACCTTCTTATACTGCTTCTTACTCCTCCACTCTGTCCTCCAGTCATATCTCTCTCCCTTCAGTTCAGCAAATGTCATTTATACCCCTGAACCTTTGCACACACAGTGTTCCCCCCACCCCAGGAATACTCCTTTTGTGCCCACTACACTTGGTTGACTGACGCTCAGGTACTCCTTAGAGATTCTCTCTTTTGGGAAGCCTCGTTGAATCCTCTCAACCCAGCAGGACTAAGACAGAGCTCCTGGTGCCTTTCTCCCCTGCAAGCCCTACCACACTCCCCGTTACACTCCAGTGCCATGGCTCTTGGCTCGTCATCTCCCAAATAGACCTCAAGCACCTCAGGGAAGGGGCTGCTTCAGCATGTGGGGGAGGGGACCAGTAGCCCCTCAGGTGGGCGAGAAGGGGCTTACCTGTTTCAGGGAGCCCTTCAGGGTAAGGAACATGTAGGCCATGTAGCCGGGGATGAGGACCATGGAGGACAGAGCCATGAGCCAGCCAACACCCTGGCCCCACTTGGGGAAGACGTAGCTGCCCATGGTGAGGGGTGTCATCTGCACGGCGCTGAAAATGAACACGCCCTAGAGAGGGTTGAGGGCAGGGGTGAGGGATGGGTCACCCAGACTGGACTAGCCAGGGCCCTCACCTTCACCCTGTCCCATGACTTACCCCATCCCTGACACTCAAGGTTCTGCTGGCACAGGGGCACCTTTGTGCATAATAGGACAGGCACCCTCTTCAGGCAGGACACAGGGAAAGCCAGCCTCTCCAAGGTGAGCAGAACAAGGCTGGACATCAGCCCAGTGGCATATACCCCAGTGCTGAGTGACCAACTGACACAGGCTGGCTGAGTCCTTACCCTCAATGGCTAAGTGGACCAACAGCACCTGTATCCCTGGGGACGTGAGCCTGATGTTATGGGTTGACAGTGCCACTCAACAGATGCAGGAGAAAGGTATTGCGGAGTCAGGGCTCTGGGGGGAGCTGGGGCTCTGTGGGGAGCTGGGGCTCTGGGGGCCTCTTCCCCTGCCTTTGCCCCCAAAGCATCTCCCTTGAACTGAGCTGCCTAGCCTGTGCTAGCCTCCTCCTAACAGGTGGTCCCCCCTCGTCCTTACCGCCACAATGATTGGGGTGAAGAAGGACCAGCAGAGTTTCCACCAGATGCAGGGCCTGGAGCCAACCATCTCTTGGATATTGTCATAGAATCGGTTGACACCTGTGACATTGGGAGCAATGGAATGGGGAGATGCATGAGCGGCGGTGGCAGTGGGTTGTACCCCTTGCTTGTGGAGTGACTGTGAGCAGGTTGTGTCACTCTTCTGAACCCCAGGCTCCTCCCTGTAGCCTGGCACCGATGTTGTGTGCTGGGAGCATTTCCAGGAGCCACATTCAGGTAGCAAGTAGGAAAGCGAGTCACTCTAACATAAAGACAGCCAGCAGGGAAGGGGACTTACAAAATACGGTCCCATTCTCAATGTCCCTCCTGCCCCACATCTATCCCAGATGTTCCTTCAGTGTTTTAACTGGGTAGGGCGTTTGCCTTGTTGGTCTGTTACTGGCACTTGATTGTAAAGAGCTGAAAATCCCATTAAAAAATCAAAAACTACCGGAGGCCTTCAAGTGACCAGAGCTCAACTGGCACCACTCAGCTCACAGGTGAAGTCACTGGTTAGACCAGTCTGACAGAGGACAGGGGACAGTGACAAGGCGTGAGGTGCAGGTCTGCCTGGAGATGACACAGAACATCATGTCACCTCCAAAACACTCGATTTGCTCTGGTAACCAAATGTGCAGGGAAGAGCATCTCTGGGACCAGCATGCAGGAAGCTTGGGACATGGAAGACACAAAAACCCCCCACAAAATCAGTGTCCCCTGCAGAGAGCAGACTTTTACTTATCGCCCAGCTGTTATCAAATGTGGAACTTCAAAGCTTTAAAAAAAATACAGTTTGGGTTTTCCTTTTCTAGATAAAACCTCAGACTAACCTTTTAATCCCCAAATGTATGAAGTACTGGTCCCATTTTAAATGAATGCATTTAACTGTTCCTTTTCTGTCTTCTAAACACAACCTCACTGAATGGTTGTGAAGACCAAATTAGTTACCGTGTGTGTGTGAGGGGGGCGTGGTGGGCCTGGTGCTTAAGCTGTGTTTGTGGAATGGTGATTGATGAAAGAAATGAATGAATAAATGATGAATGAATATGGGAGGAGGACGCAGCTCACCGTAAAACCAGGAAATGGAGACACACTCGAAGAACACAAGGAACAGTAGGCTCATCCCGCTGGCAGAGTAGTAGTCAAAGAGTTTGAAGACGTAAATGCCCCCCTGCAAGAGGAAAGGTGGATGACCCCAGCACCCAGTGTACTCAACTGGGGCCTGCAGAGGGTAGATTTGACGAGGCTACACTGCAGCAAGAAAGCTTAAAGACAGATTGGAGAGAGAGCGAGCCGAGGGCTCTGTGAGTGTGACCAGGGGTGGACATTCACTTTCTAAGGATAGGGAAGAAAATGCCAAGCCATCTTTGCTTAGAGATGCCCTTTCCCTGCTATAAACCTCCCCTAGCTTACATAGGATAATAACAGCACATAAAGAAGCAGTGAGAGAGACCAAGTCAAGTTGGCTCTGACCCAGATGCCATAGGCTCTGTCTTCTTCCCATCCTTCTAGCTCTCCAAACCCATTCCCACCACAGGGCCTTGACACCTGCTGCGCTCTCTTCCCTGAAGCCTCTTTGCTCGGCTGTCCTTCATCAAAAGCCTCAGCTCAGCTGTCGCATCCGGGGGAGACCTCCCTGACCACCTTGTCCCAGGCAGAGTCCCTCCCAACCTGGGGGCCATGCTTGATCTCACTGTCCTGTTCTCCTGGCACTTTCTCCCTGCCATCATCTAATTTCTATCTGGGCCCTGGGTGTGCAGGTGCCTAATGAGCCCACCTGGGTGATGTTAGAGAGGCCGATCAGGTAGGACACGATGCAGACAGCGGCGATGAAGAGCTCCCTGCGGTTGCGGAGGAGCCGGGGGTATTCGTCCACCAGCGCAGTGATGAAGCCTTCCACAGTGCAGAACTGTGGGGAACAGAGATGGCTGCCTGCAGCAGCTCCAGCCCCACAACAGCCTGGCAGCCTCGGGATGCTGCCTTGTTCGACCCCTCGATCACCGTGGGACCTCAGGAGAGTTCTTTCCCCCAACCCTCAGTTTCCCCTTCAGGAAGTAGAGATGGTGACTGAGTTGCTTCCCAGGGTCTTATCGGGTGGAACATTTTAGAAATCTGGAATTTGTGGTCATTTTCATGAGGACCTAAGAATGACCTCCGTCTCCCAGCTCTGGACCGAGGAGCGCCAGGTGGGGGGCCAAGGCGTCGGGGTGCTCACCTGGCTGTCAATGCCCAGCATCAGAAGCATGGAGAAGAACAGGATGGCCCAGAGTGGGGAGATGGGTAGCTGCGTCACGGCCTCTGGGTATGCCAGGAATGCCAGCCCGGGGCCTGGGGGGCAGGTGGGAAGGAAAAGGCTTTGGGAGCTCAGAGCACCCCCTGTGTCCTACCCACTTCCCAAGCTTTGTTTCCTGGCATCTTTGGAGGAATTTTAGGAGGGAGGCTGTGGGGTTGGTCCTTGGATAAGAGGACCAGAGCAAGGCCGTCACCTCATCCAGACCAGGGCTGCAGTGGCCTGGCCAGTGGGAGGGACAGTATGCTGGTGCAAGAGGGGGCAGGTGGAGGGCAGGTCCTGGGGACTGTGAGGAGGCAGGAAAGGGTGTGGGGTGAGGCTGAGGCTCCCCACTAGCCACTGGACAGTGGGCCCTTCTTGTGATGGGAGCACCAGGTGGGGACGGGCTGGGGGAGCTGCACTGGGGCATGTGGCGGTGGTGTTGAGGACACCTGGAATGAGAAGCAAGGAGGTAGCCACCTCCTTGGTCTGGATCTGAAAATGGGTAGGGTGGCACCTGGAGAGTCCCTGGGATGTGACCAGAGAGGGGGTGTCTACGATGGTAGGGGAGATCAGAACCTCAGCAGAGAACATGACCAGCCAGGTCTCTGAGGGACAGGGACGGGGTGTGGCCCTGAGCCTCCAGGGCCTCAGTGGAGTACATGGGCCTCCTGTGGCTGAGCAGGGAGTGGAGAGGGGCAGAGCGGGCACAATTTTTGGTGAAAGCACCTTTGGTGCTGGGATAAAAGCACCAAAATGTAGGGGTCTTGTGTCATGCAGGTGACACGGCCCCTGCTCGGCAGTCTCTCCCATTTTGGTCCCCCTGCCCCGCTGGGAGCAAGTCCCTCTTGGCAGTGCTGACCTGAGGCCGCCACATCAGCAATGGACCTCTTGGTGACATGTGCCATGAAGCCCACGATGGAGAAGATGACGAAGCCCGCAAACATGCTGGTGCAAGAGTTGATGCAGCAGACGATGATGGAGTCCCTAGAGGAACGGAGTTGGGTCAGGAAGAAGCATGACCCTGAGGACAGGTGGCCCTGAGGACAGGCCCCGGAGCACCAGGGAGGGCAGGGCCAAAAAGATCTGGGACAGGAAGAAATGGGGCCAGCGGGGTGACCTGGAATGGCTGGCTCAGAGCAGGGTGAACAAGAAGGCAGAAAAAGAGGCACAGATGAGAAGGCTGGGTTGCGTGGCTGGGGATGTGGCCATGGGGGTGTGGCAGGGAACCCAGAGGCAGGGCTTTGGAGAAGGGGCAGGAGCTGCAGAAAGGGGCGGTGCAGGCAGTGGGGAAGCTGGGAGGGGTAGGGCAGGAAAGACCAGGCTCTTGCACCCAGGCACCTGTAGACGTTGTTGTGGAAAGAGTTGTAGCTCCCCAGAGCGATCAGGGACCCCAGGCCCAGCCCATAGGAGAAGAAGATCTGGGTAGCTGCATCCAGCCACACCTGTGGGCAAGAGGATGGAAAATGGTCCTGCCCGTGACTGCAGCCACAGCCCCCATCCTCCTTTTCAGGTGCCCCGCAGCCCCACTAGAGGGAGAACAGCCCCATCTGAGGCTGGTGAGTAGGGCTCGGGCCCAGGGCTGCCCTCCGGCTGGGAGGAAGGGGTGCTTACCTCAGAGTCGGACAGCTTGCGGAAGTTCGGTGTAATGTAGAAGAGGATGCCTTCCTTGGCCCCAGGCAGCGTCACACCCCGGAAGAACAGGATGATAAGCATGATGTAGGGATAGGTGGCAGAGAAGTATACCACCTGGAGGAAGTGGGCGGGAGTCACCGACCAGCTTGCCCCTGCCTCGCCGGGGCCAGGCCTTCTTCTTCCAGGAAGCCTTCCTGAATGCCCATCTGATGTCCACCCCCTGAGGCCCCTCCTCCGCGTCTGAGCCAACCAGCTTAGCACCTGCTTTTTCCCATTCTTCCTCCCAGGTTTTGATTTTTAAATTACCCAAGTGATGGGGGGGGTGACTTTCAAGTCCATCTGACTGTTACCTATTTAGGTTACTTCTGACCTCATGTGAATGTAAATACTACAGCGAACATCTCTGTATAACTCTTTATCTACAAAATTATTATCCCCTCCTGGGACCTCTTTCTAGCAGTGAATTACTGAGTCAGAGAATCAGCTTCTCTGGGGCTTTGGCCCATGTTACCTAATTGACTTCTAGAACTGGGCTACACCCAGCAGCAGCGTGGCTTTCCCGCAGCGCTAGCAGGGAGTACAGGAATAAGAGAACTATTTTTGTCAAGTTGATAATCAAAAGACTAATGTTGTGTGAAACTTGGCTTTTGCGCACTGTGTGAGGGGCAGTTTCTAAGTGTAGTGGACTTTGTGTTTCTGGCTCTGCTGTGACTCTCCGTTCTGGGTTATTCTCTGGGTTAATGCATGCTTTGGACTCAGTGCTAGGTTAATATGGACTTAGGAAGGGCAGCCACCATCTACTGGCAACACCACTGCCCTTAGAATTAGAGGACGGGCTTCAACATCATATGTATGACCTACAGGCTGTGTGACTTGTCAGTTTCATATCCTTTCTGGTCCCACATTCTCGTCTGGGCAGTGGTCACCCTTGCTACTCAGAAAGGCGTCCTTCAGGCCAGGGCTGGGGACAGACTCAGCCAGCCTCTTACCCTCAGCTCCTGGAGTGGAGCTTGAGAAGGGCCCACCCATGTGACCTCCAGGGTGACCAGTCAGCCTCTGTGTCCTTGGGCTGGGCACCCTGCAGGGAACCTTTATGATTCTCATTTCACAGAAAGGGAAATGGAGGAACAGGGGTGCAGGGACCTTCCTAATCAGGTTTGGATGGCACCTAGGGACAGGAGGACCTTGTCCCTCTGTGGACCCCTGCCACCTTCCCCCACTCTGCACACATTCCTACCTTCCCAGTCCAGCCCACACCCTTCCAGATGCAGAAGTACACCAGGATCCATGCAATGGCCAGGGTGATGGCCAGTGGCCAGCGGATCTGACCCGGCTTGTCCAGCCCGTCTGTCATTTGATGCATGTTGCGCCTGGTGGGACAGAGCAGCCATGAGAGAGTCTCAGGGGCCGGGGGGAGATGGAGGGACCAGGGTGCCAGGCATGGACATGGGCCACATCCTCCCTGGTTTGTGTGGGGGCGATGAGGCCCAGCATAGTGTCACTAGGAAGTATCGGCAGGTCCAAGAGAGTGGGACTTGCTGTCAGCCCTGTCACTGTTCCCCTGCATGCCACAGAGGCTGCCTGGGGGAGTGCTGTGGACTGTGCTCTGCGCAGCTCCCTTCAGTTCTCATAGCGAAGCAGACTCCCCGCTTGAGAGCCAGCCCTGCCTCCCCTCCTCTTCCTCCCTCCCTCCCTCCCTCCCTAAGCACTCACCCTCCCATGAAGATGCCAATAAACCTGTGTGTGCTTCCCCAGCTGTTCACACAGCCACATCTCTAATCAAGTGGCACACAGTAGGCGTTCAGGAAACATGTATGGAAGAAACATTAGTGCTCCAGTGTGCCCAGGAGGGCTGTGTGAGGGAGGTGCCAGTGGGCAGAGCCACACATCCAGAGTGGGCTTTCATCGGCATGGAGGGACACAGGCCCAGAGAGCCTGGGTGCTGCTGCTTCTGGCTCCTCCTATCCATGAGCTCTGGGATGTTCCAAGCTACTCCTTTTGTTTCGCAGAGCTTTGGACCCTGGGACCTCATTCTGTCACAGGTTGGGTGTTCCCAACCCTCCTCTGATGATGATAGAGTCCACCAATGTGGTCTTTACTATGAGTCCTGGGGTCCCTAACACAACACAGCAGGGCCTTGGTACCTAACCTGGTGTGTCTCCTGCACATCCTACATCATCTCTAGGTGGCTCGAATGTTGAGCACAATGTCAGTACATTGCCCAGAGAATAAGAAGGACAGGTGTAACTCTCCCCAGATATGTTCAGGGGCGTCTGGAAGCTATGTCTTCTTCCTGGCCCCTTGTCACTCAGCTCTTTCTGGGCAGGAAGAGGCTCTGGCCTGCCCCACACTCTTCCTCTGTCCCTGGTCCCCACTGTCCTCTCAGGCACCAGGCTGTTGTACTCACTCCCAAAACTCCACCACAGCACTGGTCATGTTGGTGGTATTGACGACGCTGTAGTTGGAGAAGCAGCGCTCTGTGTTCCAGGGGTTGTCGCACTGTTTCCACGGCAACGTCTGCAAGGACACAGTCACTTGGACATTGCCTTTAAGCCAGCAAACAGGGTCCGAACTGGCTCTGTCCCTGCTCATGGTCTCCTGGTCCTCTCGAATTTTGACCTTTCCTCCCCAGTAGCTCTTAGGGTCAGAGAAGGGCAGCAACCTGCTTGGGGTTCACACAGCCACCAAGCGTCAGGGCTGCAATGTGAATCTCCACCAGCTCAAGCAGAACAGGTTTAGAACTGCAGAGTTAGCACTCTGGGTCCTGGGCTATGTCCCAGCTCTGTGACTCTGCACAGGGATGATGACAGTGACATGGTGCTTCCCTTGAGCCAGGTGCAGCCTGGACACTTCATGTGGACTTGCTGCTGAGCATCCAAGCCTCATGGGGTGGGGTTCACTTATGTTTTTTTAGTCTCTCTCTCTCTCTCTCTCTCGCTCTCGCTCTCTCCCTCCCTCTCTCTTTCTGGTAGTGGGGACTGAATGCAGGGCCTCAAACATGCTAGGCAAATGCTCTGCCACTGAGCTAAATCCTTAACCCTTTACATTTTTATGTTTTGAGACAGAGTTACACTAAGTTACCCAAGATGGCTTCAAAACTGCAATCCTCCTGCCTCAGCTTCCTGAATAGTTGGGATTATAGGCATGAGCCACCACACCCAAATTCACATTTTGTTCTCCTTTTTTTTGTTTGGTGGTAAAAGTTGTATCACATAAAATTTATCCTCTCGATCATTTTAAGTACACTCATCATAGGCAGCCCTCACCATCATTTATCTGCAACTCTCTGCACTTCACTGTCCCCGCCCAGCCCTAAGTCCCAGCATTCCCTCTCCTGGCCCACACTCTACTTCCTGCTTTCTGTGTCACACGAGTGGAGTCTGACTGCACGCATTCTGGGACAGCCCCACCAGCACAACGGCCTGGGGAGGCAGGGCGCGGGGGCTGGCAGGGCTCACCGTGGCGAAGGAGTTGTACAGGTAGTAGATGGCCCAGGAGATGATGACAATGTAGTAGATGTTCAGCCAGAAGGACAGCACCACTGCAGCCAGGCCTACACCTGGGACAGAGCACAGTCACTACACTGCTTGGTCTGTGGAACAGCCACCATTCAGCCACCATCTGCTCAACCCTGGACACAGGTATGGCCGGGGACACTGAGCCTGCGAGAGGTAGGGACCAGCCAGAGGCCACGTGCACCTGGCCAGTGGCCTCGGGTATCAGTGAGCCAGGTCCAGCCTGTGGGCAGTGCTCCTGTCTCCCACGAGGCCTTCTGAGTGCACGTGGGCACCAAGCTCAGAGGCACAGGAGCTTCCTCAAGGGCAGTGAGCTCTCGGACGGGCAGGGTCTGGATCCTCTCTGCCCACAACAGCTGCCCCTCTCCTCAGATGTGAGCCTTTGGAGGAGGGGAGGCTGGCTTCACATTGGCCTGGGGGAAGGGCCCTCTAAGACCGGGGCCACACTCTACACACTTACCCTTGAACATGGGGGCCAGTTTCCACACACCCAGGCCCCCAATGGACGTGTATTGGCCCAGGGAGCACTCCAGCAGGAAAAGCGGGACCCCCGCAAAGATGAGAGTCAGGAAGTAGGGGATCAGGAAGGCCCCTGCAGGTGACAGGACACAAGCTGTGGCCCCATAGCTTTGGGGAAAGCCCTCTCATTGGCAGGGCACCACAATTCCAGGTCCCCCTCTGGGATTTCTTGCCCTGTCTCTGAAGTGTGCCCAAGGCCAGACTGCAGCCTGAGGTGTTTCTCTGCCCAGCACCTATGCTCTGTACTTTGCAAGACAAAGAGATGAATGTTCCGCATCAGTGGGACAGGACAATTGTCCTTTGGGATTTGTTACAGCTGAGAGCTTCCATCAGCTCGCAGGGCTGCTGGCCTCCTGTACCAGTGGAAGGAAGTGGGTCAAGGGGGTGCAGGCTGGGGGACTAGATCTTGTTCCCTCCTCCACTTCCTGTCTGCTGTGAGCTGAGCAGCTCTCGTCTGCCACACCCTTCCACCATGATGTTTACCACCAGCCTATATGCAACACCTAATGGTGGGCCAAAAGCTACAGTTCTTCTTCAGGCACTATTCCCAGGTATCTGTGACACCGGCAGAGCGCCCACTAACACTGGGCTCTTGATAAAGGGGCAAGAAGCAAGCAAGGAGACCCAGTACCAACGACCTTTGGACTCTTTATGGGGCTTTTCCCTTAATGTTGTCCCAGACAATGCCTAAGCAGGACTCAGCTGAGGGGATCAGGCTACCACCTACCGCCACCATTCTTCCCGCAGAGATAAGGGAACCTCCAGACGTTGCCCAGGCCGATGGCGTAGCCCACGCAGGACATGAGGAAGTCGAAGCGGCCCTTCCACGTGTCTCGATCAGGAAGGTCCCCTGCTTTCTTCTGCACCTTGACCACCAGGGTTTTGGGTTTGTCATTGGCCAAGGGGGCCTCACTGACCTCCGTGGAGATCTGCCCGTCGGCTACCTTGCTGCTGTTGGTCGCCATGTCTCGTTTGGACGTGGGCGTCCTGGCAGATGGACATGCGATCTCAGCCCCAGTCCACGTGGACAGCAGCTTTGCGGCTGAAGGTCACCCTAGAGGACAGAGGTGGGATACAGGCACAATGAGCACCAGGCTTCTAGAGTTTCCTTGCTCCAGAATAAGTGATCCCCACACTCCAGTGGCTCCAGCGGGCATCCTCAGCCCTCTGTTACCAGCTCCTCTCCTGAGGAAAGGAGAAGAAGATACGCAAGGAGCAGGAGGGTTTGCTGCACGCTCCCCAGCCAGCTCTAACTCTGGCCCACTGGGCGCCCTCCCCGGGGACCTGAGGGAAACACGGTGTGTTTGATAAGATCCCTATCCCTGCCACCCAGGAGACAATTAGATTTGCTCTTCCTAATGCCATGATAGTCATGGTCAGGGTAAGCCCAATGGGGACTGTAGCTCCAGTCACAGTCCACTTTATCACTTTCAAGCTGTGTGACTTTGAGTGGATGTCTTGACCTCTCTGTGCCCACTATCCCTATCTTTTAAGATGAGGGTAACAGCACATCTCTTAATGAGTTGATGGAAAGCCTTGAGTCTGTACATTTAAGAAGCTACAAAGAGAAGGTTTTTATACTTGAGACCCAGCCCTAGGTCTCCTTTGGGAAAGGACCACTGGCTCGAATGACATCTTTGGGCTCCTAGTCAGCCCAAGGTGAACCAGTCCTCTGCATCTCTTACCTCTTTAGCTTCAGAGGCAGTGTGAGTAGAGGATAGGGTGTGAAACTGGCCTCAGAGCAATCGTGAGTTCGGATTTCCTGTCTGCAAAATATTAGTACCAACATTTTTCCTAAGTACTACTCTTGATAGCTCTGAGCCTCTGTTTTCCCACCTATAAAATGGGGCAATCATTTCCAGCTTGTCACACTGTAGCAAATCTTAGCTGTTCTGGCTACCTGGATGGGAAGTCCATGAATGGGCCATCATTACCTGATGATCTGCCGCAGTTAGCTCCAGCGAGGTCCCCGCAAGCCCTGGGCCGAGCTGCCAAGCACAGGAGGGAAGAAAGGGGGCGAGTGAGAGGACAAGGGGTAGTGGGCTGTGCAGTGTTCACAGAGCATCCCCAGCCATGTCCATCCAGTGTGGTACTGGCCTGGGGTGATGGACTTCTGGGAGGTCACTGTACTGGGGACAGCTGTGATACGTAAGGATGTGGGCATAACATTCTGTAATTTTATTCAAAGGAAAAGAAAAGCCAGCAGGGGCTGGGGTTGCCATGCTTGAGCCCACTGGGGCCATGGGACGCAGCTGATGGTTTCCTTTGGTTTTTGTTTTTTCAAATATATAACACCAAGGCTTAATGTAGCTAATTTCTGGATCCTCAATCCAGATGTGTGGAAATGTGATGAAGCATCACTGGGGACAGTCTAGTGTTTTGTGTAGCCAGAAAAGCAAATTTTGAAGCATTCCCCACCCCCACCTCCACTCCCACCCTGAGGGATTCTTCCTTCACCCTAAATCTGTTCATAAAAATTCACAAAAATCTACACTGGAAGGATATACCTAAAGTTGCCATCAAAGATTTGTTTATAAGTGAATAGAGTGTATGTTACAAGGAGTGGACGCACGGTCATCAGACACCTGGCACACACAGAGCTGTGTGAAGCACAGGTGACCCATTGCTGTCCCCTTGCCTCTACACCATTGTTTTAGTGGGACTCAGCCAAGTTATGTGTCTTCCCATGGGAAGGATGGGAGGCCCTGTACGAAAGTGTAGGGGAACGTGACATATGTGACGAGCCCCAGGGAGGGAGAGGCAGCCCTGTCCTCCCCATCAGCAGCTGGACGCAAACTGGCCCTGGAGGGCCAGGAGGGTCATGGGGCCCAGCCATTCTCCTTCCATGGAGGGGACACTTTGAATTGTTTTTCCCTGCCAGAGTCATTTTTAAAACAAACCAAACACACAACTGACCACCTCTTCTGCCTGGCCTGACACGGCACAGCGAGGCAGAAGTGAATAAGTGATTTTTGTTTTCTTCTGTACACTTTTGCGTGCCAGCAGAAACATTCAATCCCGAAAAAGCTGACTGTGTGCACAGAGCCAGGGACACTGGCTCCAACCAGGTCACAACTAGAAGGAGACTCTTTCTGCCCGAAGCTTACCAGAACATGCTGTGGCAAGCACTGCAACAGCTAGGAGAGCGAGACACTGTAGGCCCAGAAGGAATGAGTTAAATCAGCAAGAGGCTTCCCAGAGGAGGAGCTGTGTAGGCTGGGTTTTGAAAGCTGAATACGAATTTGTCAGGCTCAAAAAGAGGAAGCAGACATTCCAAGTGGAGGGAAATTCATGAACACATGCACAAACATCCATGACAGCCTGTCCTTCCTCAGTGTGCACAGTGTGGCCACATCGTAAAGCCCTTGAGAAAGATGAGGACAAACCAAGGAGGGAAAATGCCTTGTCAATCTTGAATGAGGAGATGCCCAGCAAGAAACAGAAAACATGTGTGGCTTGGAAGCCCCAGATCAGAAGTGGCAAAATGGGTCAAAACTGGCCTCTCGGCTTATTTTACCAGCCAGAGTATATATATAAAAAAAATCAGGCTGAATTAGGAGCCAGAAATGTGACACGCTGGGATACAGTGTTTCAAGTAGTGGGACAAGTGCAAAGGCCCTGAGGCAGGAACGGGCTTGATGTGTTTGAAAGTCAGCAAGGAGGCAGGAGCCCAGTGCAGTTATGTGGGGATGGATCACGTGGAGGCAGTGGACAGCATCAGGTCCCATGGGGCTGCTGAGGCCAGGGTGTTGAGCTCAGATTTTATTCTAATTGGGATGGGTGGCCTGCCTTGTTCTGCCTCAGCTCCAGGAGGTTGCAGAGGGACAGGATGGCAGCAGAGGGGCTCTTTGGACTCAGCATCTGGGTGAGAGATGCTGGAGACCTGACCTGAGGCAGGCTGGGCAGCGGTGGTGGGCTGGGCTGGAGGGCAGGCCAGAGGGGCGGGCAAGCCAGCATGGACAAGCTCTCTCTGTCCCATGCATCAGATGGACAGGCGGCTGCGTGGGGCAGGGGGAGCCTGAGTTTCAGGGCTGCCATTGTCCCTGTCAGGCTGGGTGCGGGGGTGGGCGGCAGGCTGTGGCCTCCCCACAAGGCTGCGCTCACTCCAGCTTCATTCTGCTTCCCCTCTGCAATTACAGAAATTACAGCGCCTCGCTTAGACTGAGATTGCTCGACTTGCTTTTATTTCTTTTTGAAACGTGGAAGTTCAAGGAAAAAAATTCATATTGAGTTTGGCTTCACGCCCAGGGAAGCAGAAGCAGTCTCTTCTGTTGTGCGGGGAAAACGCAGGGCTCCATTCACTGGGAGCCGACAGCATCTGCGTGTGCCCCGGCCATGACAGCGCCTGCTCACCCGGTAGAAGAGCGAGCTCTTGTCGGGCCCCTCCTTTGGCCACCAGTCAGGCCTTTGCTTCCTTTTCCAGACAGATGAGGAAACTGAGGCTACCAGCCTGGGGCTGCTGTGATGGAATTTCAGTCAGGGCCCAGATGCTTCAAGTGTGTCAGCATCATCTGTGGGGCAGTGTCACCCGTGGGGACTGGCAGACCTGCTCCAGTCCAGGGGGGCAGATGCCATGTGTGGAGCACTCTGCAGTCCCTGTGCCGGGGCCTCACCCACAGCCGCCTTCCTTGCCACACTAACGCCTTCTCCATACTGCAGGTCACAGCTGACGGAAAGGCCCCAAGAAGGACAGTGAGCGACTCCTCTCCCCAGCGCCTTGCAACTCACTGCTGCGAACCCCTCAGACTACCTGAGATCACCTCAGAGCCCATGACCACATCTCCCCCATGTATGTCCTGAATCCCCCTCTCCAGCAACCCTAGGACCCGCAGGTGAGCTAGAGGCAATAAGACTTGAAGCCAGGCAGCTGGGGTGCTGTGTCTCTGCTCCTGCCTGGTCCCCCAGCTGTCTAACAGGTGCTTGCTGCCTCCAGCCCACCTTTAGTGTGTGCCAGTGACCCGTCCCCAGCGGGAACATCCTGAGACCTTTTCTGCACTGTGGACATGGTCCACTGGCTCCCAAGGCATATCTGCTGGGAGAGGCCTTCCTGGGGCCCACCTGGAAGGAGAATAGCCAGAGGCTCACAGAGGAGAGCTGGATCTTTACCCATTCTTTCCCAGCTGTGTGACCTCAAGCCAGTGCCTTTCCCTCACGTGTGTGCAAGTCAGAGCCGAACTCTGATTCAGGCACCTCTGTGATTTCCATCCTCATTCTAACCTCCTTCTCCTCATCTTGCTCACACTATCAGTGGTTTGCTAGAGTCTCTTCTGGCCCCCAGTTCTCTGCCACATCTGACTGAGCACATTTTGGTAAGGGCAGTTTTCACCCTAACTCATCCTACCAGGCTATGTACCCCTGGGAGCAGAGGTCCCACTGCCACCAAGCTCTCAGCATGGCCGGGAGATTGGCCATTTGGCAATCCAAGAACCCAGAACCCAAGCAGCCTCTGGGTTCTTCCAGGCATGCAGAGCAGGGTCTGACAGGTAGGGGAGGCAGCCCCACCAGGCACCTGGCATTGTTCTCAGCCGGATCAGCCGGGAGGCCTGGGGCAGGGGCCAAGCTGTGGATCGCTGCTGCATTTCACCCTGTGGACGTCTCCTGGGCTTAATGTGACCAGTGCACTGCACAGCTGACAGCCTTTAGCTCTTCAGGTTGCTGCACAGGAAGGAGGCAAGGTCCAGAGCCCAGAGCCCAGTGTGGATTCCCAAGCCACACTTGCAATCAGTCCTGCCTCTGCCTCTGTGCTTGGGGCTGGGGCCACCTAAGCTGCCAGAAAAGTGGGGGAATTTGATCTCCTGGCCACTGGACAGACCTTCTGGCCATGGCAGGTGCAGAGAAGGTGGGACCTTGATGGATGATGCAGAAGGCCTGGTCCTTCTGCAGGGTTTGACTGACCCATAATTAGTTCCATAGCAACTCCTTAGCAATGACACTGTCACCGTCACAGACAGGATCAGGCTCTCCCATGTACTGTTTTCCCAGGGACACTGTGTGTCCCCCACATACATGTGTGGGCAATGGCTTCACAGTGGGCCATCAGGAGACAAAATCAAAGCCTGGGGGTCGCCTGCTGACTGGGCTCCGATGAATGTTCTGGCCTAGGTGCCAAGACAGGTGCAGGAGACAGGCGCGCAGTTTCTGTCATGATGCACACCCAGTGGCCTCTGCCACAGTGTTCTCTTGGGGCTTGGATGCTTAGGAAGGTGCAGGCTTTGTGCCACTTATCCTCAGAGTATAGGTTCCTGTGAGGACAGCCTGACAGCCTGACCCGAGTGGCCCAAGTATGTGCTGCTGCCTCACCAGGGCCACGGGTGCCATCAGGGACAGAGTATCAGTATCCTGGGGTCAGATCCAGGGCCTTGGAGGCTGTAGACTGAGCCTGTAGACTGCACAGGGATGAATGAGGAGGAGGAAGGAACAGAGTGGGGCAGGAGAGGGGAGGGATGGAGAGAGGCATGAGCACAGGGTAGAGAGAGAATGCGAAGGAGAACGGAGAGGAGGGGAGCAGATATGGGGAGGCAGGAGCGCTGTGGTGCTGTTTCCTGTGTGCAGTACAATTTTCCCAAGGTAGGAGGAGGGGTGCAGAAGCTTGTACTTAGCCAGCAGCAGCCGGGGGTTGCTGGGGGCGAGGTCCACACCCAGCCTAGGGGCTCTTGCCACTGACCCCTTCTGCAGGGGACTGAGGGGCTGCCAGCTCCTTAGGCTCAGCCTTCTGCACAGCAGCTGCCTCCCCACACCAGTATCTATGGGCCCCTTACAGAGCACAGGGGACCAGGAGAACAGGTTGAGGACCCCAGGTTCTGCGCCCACACATCCTGTCCTGTCCTTTTCCCCTGCTGCCTTTGAATGGTGTGGTGCCTCAGTTCCGGGGGACCCTTCTGTAAAGGCTCTGAGCTCAGCTGACCAGAAAGGATTAATTCTGATCAGTAATAAGAATGACCCGGTGGCACTTGTTCACTTACACAGCTCTGCTTTGTCAGACTTGCTCAGCAGCAAGCTTCAGGGTTGAGGAACCATTCATTCCTGCTCAAGATGTGCTTGACAGGCTCCGAAGGACAGTCAGACCAAGGCCCAGACTTGGGGAACTCAGACTTGGGGAAAATAAAATATAATGTCTGGGTGGCTAAACAGAACTCTCATCTTTAATAAGCCTCTTGCAGAAGAGCAGCCCAAGAGGAGGGCTGTCTTGGCAATGTGGAGGCATGGCAGGACATGACCCTGGACACTCCGGGCCTCTATCACTGCTCATGCTGAGGTGGCCACAGCTCCCAGGCTGTGTGGGCCCATTCCAGAGATGACACAGTCAGTCCTCAAGCATACAGCAGAATCCATGAAGTCACAGCAAGAATTCCCAGGGACCTCTGGCTGATGGCCTTGGAGCCAAATGTATTTGAATTGCATGGCATCTGCTTAGAATTTTAAAACTGGCATTTGCATGCTTGGGAAAGGGGGTGAGCATGAGTTTTCTAGTTTACTACAAGTCTGGTAATGACATCATCATGTCCCTGAGCTCTCTACTCATACGTATGACCCAGCCAGCCCTCAATGGCTCTGAGCTTGCAATCCAAATGCCACCTACAATGCCACCTAGTCTTGCAATGCAGCACTTTCTAGGCCAGTGGAGGAGAGCATAGGAAGTGCAGCCTCTTCCTTGGGCTTGCGATAGCTTGCTCAGTGCTACATTTCCGTATCTGGAAAACAACAAACACTACTGTTCTCTTCATTAGAGCTCAGTTGAATTAAAAAAAAATGTCAAGACATTGTTTGAGAATATTTTGCAAGAATGAGGGGGGCGTATATTTTCAGAGTCTAGGGAGGGTCAGATTCCAGGGTCTAAGATATTTTCCTGCAAGATAAAGCTGATTTTATTTTTATAAGATTCAAATGCTGCTCATTTTCACCAAGGCATCTGTTAGGATTCCTTCACATAGCTTTCTGAAAGGGTTTTATAGCATACTCCCCTCCTCATTTCATAAAGTAGAAAACCCTCTGTAGCAAGAAGCAGCTACCCACTTGGAAGATGCAATTTTGATACAGCGAATCTTCTGTGGATGAGTAATAAGCAAACCTATGTGTGACTTCCACTTGGGATGTCAAAAGGTGGCCAGAGCCTGGAGGGTCACAAACTGCTCACAGAGGCTGGCAGAGCAAGGCCTGGCCCCTCGGGGCAAGGCAACCTGGCTTGAGTGACAGCTCCAGTGCTGTGTGACTGTAGGTCAGCTACCTACCTTTCTGTCTAAAACAGGGGTGATAACAGCTACTTCAGGACTAGCACAAGGGTTCTATGGGAGAGTAAGTCAAGGGGTTGCTACAGTGTCAGGGACTCAGGGAATGCTGATGCCTGGCTGAGACTATAACAAACCACCTGATCAGGCAGCCCTATTTACTTTTTCAGACAGCAGTGGGAAAAATGTCTTAGGCAGAGTCAGCATGACCTTAAGCTATCGGCAGTCAACACCACAGAACGGCGGAGGTTATTGGGAGGTGCTGATCTCGTCAAATTCCCAGAGCATATATTCATTAAACAGGGTTCCCAAAGTGGACAAGTGGCCGCATCCTGCAATTAGCTCATTGGTTAAAACCCCTGGAAAATGTCAACTGTCTCAATTTGTTCACTGGACGAGTCTCCTTGAGCCCCTCCTGCCCGCATGGCACGGAGGAGTCAGCGTTCCAGGTCTGCAGGCTCAGGCTTGTCGCCCTCTCTCATCTGGCCCCAGAGAAAGCAGGAGTGTCCCTCCCTGACAGGGGACCCACAAACAGGTTGCTGCTGCTTGTGGGCTCAATTTGCTCAGGCAGGGTTTGCGGAAGCAAAACAAAATGGTTGCTTGCATCTAAATCAGCAGCTCCCAGCTTCCCCCGCTGCTTTTGACTCTGCCAAACTCTGCATCCAGGGCCCTCTCTCCTCTTCCAAAAGGGAATGGGGTCCTCTGCCAGCTCCAGCTTCAACATCTCTGTCAGCATGCAAATGATGCACTTGGCTTTTTCAGGGTGTTAACCCCCTAGTCTCTGATCCCCATCTAGGGAGGTAAATGTATTCTACCAGGTGTGCAGGAGAGAGAAATACGGGGGTGTGAGAGGGCAAATACTTTCCAAAAGGCTTTGCAGCATGGGTCATTTAGATAACTGGCAAAAAGAAAACCCAGTTCTCTGAATGGTGCCCACATGAATTTTTGGGGTTCAGCATTTGCTCTCTACTGATGGTCACTGGCCCGGGACACAGGGCCCTGTGATCTGCCCACATGTGTGTCAGCCACTTCTTGCCTTTCAGATTCACAAGTGCCCAGCCAACACCTCTTCGAGCACCCTACCTTTGGCTAATAACAAACTATTGCTGCTGTCAAAGGGACTGTGGCTAGGACCCTGGTGAGATGTGGTCTCATGAGCATCCTGTGAAGCATCCCATTTTTCAGATGAGGACACTGAGGCTCCGAGGGAGAGGGGCTTGCCTGGGGTCACACAGCCAAGGAAGTGGCAGGGAGGGCTTTGATACAGTTCACTACCTGAGCACAGAGCTCCCTTTCCTCTTGGGATGGCCTTGTCACTCCGAGCTGTCAGAACTGCCCAGAGCCCTGTCCTAAGCCTCGAAGGTGTCCAGAGCCCTGAGATCAGAGCCATGCAGTGCCCTCTGTGGACCCAACCACTGACCCCTGTCCCCTGCACAGTCTGCTCCCAGGTTGTCCCTGAAGCAGTTGGAGACTTGGTGACAGCTCTATCTCTTGCTGTCCCTTGGCGGGAACTAAAGGCAAGTCCTCACAGCTTTCCACCCCCACAGTCCACCCCTTCTGGGGAGCCTCAAACCCTGGACCCAGTCCCACCTGCACCCTTGCTCCCGCTCTAAGCAGCTCCCAAATCAGCATTCAACACACATCACTCCCCTGTGCAGCGCCATTATCTCCTGAGGACACGGGCTCCGTTGTCACGGCAACCAGAGTCCTTCCACCAACTCCATTTAATAATTTCCCAACAGTGGAGCTGGGCCAGCTTTGGGCAGGGGAAAGAGCACCAGGGCAGTGGAGAAGCCCTGGGTCCTAGCACCTGTGGAGTCCAGGATACCTCTCTGGGCCTCCATTTACCTATTTGAGATGCAGAGGAGTCTGAAATGGGTGGGCTTTATGACTTTCTCTCAACTAAAACAACTTAGACACAGGTTCTGTGTGAAGGGAGTGAGAATGGGGGAAGATCTGAGTGAGGTTCTACGTCCACAGGGTGAGCCGAAGCTCATGGTACTGTCTCCTGCTCAACACTCCCCACATGTCACTTTGGGTCACAGATGTGATCTCTGATCCTCCAGGATCTGGGCTGCAGTTGGGCAGGGAAAGGACTTTTACCAGCAGCCAGAATGGACCTAATTATCTCCATTCTGTAGATATGTAAACTGAGGCTCAGAGAAGGCAAAAGGGCTGCTTGTGCACACAGGACACTCGGTTCCTCCCCAGGACCTTGTGTTGGGAAAGGCCAAGTAGCTGGTACCTGGAGAATGGGCCCGACCTTGTCATAGCCCTCACTATGCTTGGCACCAGACACTCCCAAAGACATAGGGTTCCTGCTGTAGAGATTGTGTGGCCTGGACTGTGAGCAGCCCCTCAAGGACACATGGAGGAGGCTGGTTTCCCCCCAAGACCACTGCGGAGCCACACATAGCAGGGAATCCAAGTCTATCTGTTCCTGCTGATGGTGCACACCTGGACCCTGGGCCTGAGAGATGATGTTCACACCCCCAGGGGCCCCTGCAAAAACCTCTTCAAAGTGCCGCTGATGTGCGAGGAGCCATAGAGGACCCCGGGTTGGGGAAACATTCTTAGCTCTGTGCTTCCTGCCTGGTTCCAATGTTGGGGAAGGGGCTGTGCTGCTCTGGCCCGGGCCCATGGCACTGCTCCGAAGCCGGGCTGTTAGCAGCTGAGCAACGCTATTTAACTCCTCCCAGGCTGGCATTTTCATTTAATACTGCAGCATAATTAACAGTGCCGCATCTGCTCTGTCATTAGTGCCATTCACTGCCATTTGAAGAAAGGCTCTTATCGTCCTCAGTCATTAGTCCCAGGAGCCTATGCTGGGGGGACATGGAGGAGGAGAGGAAGAAGTGGGGCATGCAGCTTCCGCAGTCCAAGCTCAAACCCCTTGGCTCTAGGCACAGAGAGGGGAAGGGACCATTCAGGGTCCCCTATAGCCTCCAAGCCAGGCAGCACATGGCTCTCTACTTCCGTCCTTCAATCTGGATCAGAACCCCAGCTCTGCCAAGTCAGCCATCCCACCTTTAGAGCTCCCTGAGCTCCCCAAGCCTCAGTTTTCTTATTGAGGATCCTGGGGCCATGCTTGCTATATGCTTGGGTGGCGCCTGGTGGCAGAGCTCAGGGAGGGGGAGGACCACACGTGAGCAGTCTGCCGGAAGTGCCTGTCATCAGGGTGGTGGGCCACACACTGGCATTGAAATTCCGTCTTTAGAGAACACGCTTAGGAAGACTGCTTCTTCCCTTTCCTTGAGCCCGTGTTTTCTTTCCTTTTCTTTTTAAAAATCCTAGGTGGGTCCTTGATCTGAGGCTGTGGAAAGAACACCTGATTTAGGGGCTCATATGCCAAAGCCCCAGTGAATTCTTGCAGCAGCTGAGTCCCAGCTGCAGGATCGGAGAGCTCAGGCCCAGGTTGGAGGTAACTTTGGGCTTTGATTGCATTTGTTTTATATTGTTGTCACTTGGCCTCAGCCCTGGCAAGGCATAGTCAGAAACAAAAATGGCCAGTGAAAAAACAAAGAGTTCCTTGTGCCCTGCATCATTACCTGCACTACACTGAAGAGTACATGGGGCCAGCACCAGCAAGGCTGGGGCGCGCTGAGGTGCTATCTGGAGGGAGCAGTTCCACAGCCCTGAGCCTCCCAGCCCCCAGCACACACTCAGGGTCAGTGAGGCGGGCCCACCTGAGTTTGTGCCCGAGAGACATGCCTTGCCTAGTGACTGGGGCCACACGGCCAGCTTCTCTCCACTCTATAGCCAGAGAATGCCACAAGTCCTTGGGTCTCCTGCCTACCCTGGAGGCCCAAATGAAAGCTTTCAAGACTTACCATATGTCATAGTCTGCAGTGTGACAGAGGGGATTGGGTCGATGGCCCATCTCATGGTTTCCAGCCTACATCCTGCCACCCCTACTCCCCCTGCTAAGCACAGTGTGGAGGCACTGAGCAGCTTCCACATTGGATCACTTCCTCATCCGCCTGAGGGTCCTTCTGCACAACCTCATGGACCTGGCATTCATTTTCATCCAAATCCACACATACCTGCCTGTGTGCACACAGATCTCTCTCAGAACAACCAGCCCTCCTCTCTTCCCACACCTGCTACTGTTGAGGGCTCCCTGGCCCATCCTACTCTGAAACCCCAGTCTCAGCTTCCCATATTCCAGAAGCCTGAAGCCTATGTTTGCATGTTGTGTCCCACCTCCTTCATCTGGGCTCTTCCCCATTCGGCTACCTGGAAAACCTGGTGATTTAGGCTTAGTAAAGGTGAATCCTCCAGCTGAGAAAACAGCAGACAGAGTGGAGGCTCAGGTCCCTCAGAGTTTCAGTTTCCCCATCCACAGCGTGGCAGTAGTAACAGTAACCCTACCTTTACCTGGAGCTCCCAGAGCTGTTGCAAACTTCCACTGAGAAAATGCTTTGAAAAATGTGAACTTCTACTAACATGTTATGTGTATGTGTATCACATGTATGCAGAGCAAACTTGTTTGGGTCAAGGTCATTGAAATTTGGGCTTATGAGAAATTATCACCATAAAATTCAGTTCTGACAACTAACAGTGGTGTAGTCCGCACTACGCAGCAAAGTGCAACACTGATAGCAAATGTCTGCTCACCTTCCTGTGGCTGCTGCCCTCTCTCCACACAGAGCCTCCTTACCAAACAATAAGGCCATGAAGCGACCTGCTGTCTATGTCTTTCAGGGCATCTTTGACCTTGAGTGTCCCTCTGGCCAGAGCTCAGTTATTTCAAGAGCTGGCAGGAGACACTGGCCTTGCAGACACAGGCTGCCGACAGGTGGGCAGAGCTGCGCTCACTGTGTGAGACAGCCACTAACTTCTGCCTCCCTGAGCCTAGCTGGAGAGCTTGGATCCCACGACCCCAGGAGCTGGGGGCCCCTCTCACAGCCAAGCGGCCCCCTGCACCCTGACATGGTCTGTTCCCCCTAACAGTGCACCCCCACTTGCAGAGTGCCACAGCCAATCACACTGAGAGACCTGGCCTCCCTGTAATTTCCAATTTGTGAGAAATGTAAAAATAGAAGCCCATTCGCCGCAGGAGGCTCGCATCGAATCGGATGCCACTTCTTGTGTCATGTCAGATCACAGTAAACGGAGCTGATGGCTTTGTCAGGCTACTTTCTATGGCTTCCGAAGCAGTGAGATGCAGGAGACACGGCAGAGTTAGGGCAAGGTGGCTGGGTACACAGCGTCAACTCTAGTGGTAGGTGGATTTTAAATCTGGGTCACAAATATGTGGCAACAGGCAATACATCTCAGCTGGACCCCCGGCTCTGTGACTTGGTAGCTGAGGGACTTCGAGTCTCCGCTTGCCCTCAACAATGGCTCCCTTGCTCCTAGGCTTCCAGAGCTGAGTGAGCCCATGGGCAGAAGCTAGGGCCAAGTGCTCACCAACTGTGTGGCTCCTTGAAGGGGGAGTTCAGTCGACACCTGGTGAGCCACATCAGGAAACAAGCACAGGGATGTGTGGCTGAGTTCGGGCTCAAGAGTCACTTACTATTCCCTCGTGCGTTCTGGCACCAAGTGCTCTAGTGCTTATTCTCTCAGGTTCATCTGTGCGAGGACAATTCAGCTGCACACCTCCTAGGGTCTTGTGAAAATTAAATGCAGTATTATAAGCCTAGCATGTAGCACATACTGGCAGAGTGTCAACTTGCTATAACTGACAGTTATTGCTCGCGTTGATAAATAGGAGCACTGAAATAGTATTTAGATGGCATTTTTTCCTGTTTACGCCTGAATTTTAGTCATAGGCTGAATTATCACAGCTTTGCATTCATACCTACTACCTATGTCAGGAAACTTATCTCTGCTACTAGCTGGCTCTCCTCTGACTCAAATCCCTTCCTGTGGCTCCACAGGGTTCAGTGGAGGGTGCGTAGAATGGACAAAGCCGCTGGTGTCCATCCAGCTCATAAACAGAGCTGCATTTCCTGTGAAGTCCAATTTTGGGGTTTGCATCTGGCCTCCTGGCCTCTTTTCTCTCAGTGCCATCCTCTTTTCCTCCACCTCTCAGTGATCTTCAGAAAATGGGGCAAAGCTGGTGCAAAGGACCACCTATGCCATGCCCACACCTTCCGGCAGTGGACACACATGATCTTATCAGGTCAGGGAGGAGCTGCTCTTTGCAACTGGTGTCAAATCAAGGTCGTTTCCTACCCTACCCGGAAGGGGGCCATCCTCTGCCACTGTTCTCCAGGCAGAGAAAGCTTGGGTGACAAGGCACAGCTGAATTGAAGAGGCAGCTGTGAAGCGGGCAGAGTCAGGGCCACCACCTTCCCCATGGGCATGAGGCAGTGCAGGGTCTCCTGTGGGGTTGGTGCTGGGGCTGCAGCCAAAGGAGGGGGCATGGGGCTGATGTGACTTGGGATGGAGGAAGCTAAGTGTACCCAGGGCCAGGTACCAGCAGGGCATCTCACCTGCCCCTGAGAACAAAGGAGCTGCAGATGGTGGGTAAGGCTGGGTTTTTTGGGTGACACTCCACCTGTGACCCATTTGCAAACAGGAGAGGAAGAAGATGTCTCTGAGTGCAGTGGTTCAGGGCGTCTGTCTTAGCTGCTGAGCTCACAGCCAAGCCTCGAATGGGCGTCTGCCTGTGATGGCAAGAAGCTGCTTGACATTTGTGCTTTACTTAACATTGCTCCTCACACATCACATGCTGGGGAGGAGGAAGAGCAGCCTCTGCTTTCTGTAGGCCTATGGGAACTTGCCAATAGCCCCTAAACTCAAACCTCAGGAACTAATCCCTACTGTGTCACTTCTCAGGTGTAAAAACTGAGGCCCAGTGACATGAAATAGGGAAAAGGTGGCTTGGAAATCCAAAGAACAGGGTTTAGCTGAGTGCCATGGAGCACACTTGTAACCTCAGGAGGCTGAACCAGTAGGATCACAAATTCCAAGTCAGCCTGGGAAATTTAGTGAGGCCCTGCCCCCACCCCCATTCTCTCTGCTTCCTCCTGCTGTGTGACCTTGGGCAAGTACTTTCCCCTCTGTCTTGAGGTTACACATTTCTAAAGTAGGAACTTGGTGAATACTGTGCAAGAAGGTGATGTAGGGAATTAAGCTTGGTACTCTGGAAGATTTTAATTCTTCACTCCTTTCTTCCCGTGAAGACTGGAATTTAGCCAAGGTCACCCGGGCCAGGAAATGGCAGTGCCCCAGCTCAAAGCAAACCCTCTCCCGTGGCTCATTTGTTCCTGGCCACGTCCTGAAAAGCTACATTTCACAGTCTTCCTGGCTCAAAGCGACAGCTAAACATCGCAGGTGTGTGTTCCTGCCATCTTATTCCACTCGGGCAGGCTGGATTCTAAGGCATTTGTTGAGTTCCTGCTGTGTGCCGGGCTATGTGCAAACAAATCCACAGTCTCTGCTGCTTCACTCCTGAGTTCCCAGGCATGTAAGATCCAGCGAGCAGAGGAGAAGGAGCTATTAACATCTCTCGGCTTTGAGGAAATTGATTTTGCCTGGTCTGCACCCTAAGTGGCTCTCTGCTTGGCCTCCAAGTCTCTGGGGCCTCATGTCTCCCCATTCCCAGAGCCCTGGTAGTGAGGCATCCACAGTGGGACTGTCCTGTCTCCTCTTACTCAGCAGCAGCTGCCTCTTGGGGAACCCCACTCTCCAGATGCCCTGCTACACAGCCAGGCTGTGTCACTGCAGGCCTGGGACTCACAATTTGTCCTCTGAGGACTGGCCACCGAGCTAGCACTTGGCGTGAGACAGAGCACTTTCTTTGTCTGCCACGATTTATTTCTGAGGCTCAAGGACTCAGCCATTTTGCCCTGGCAGCTTTGGGGAAAGGTCCCTCCCACTCACCCAGGGATGCACACCCCTAAGAGGACCTGTCTTTATCCTCCTCAGCCTGAGCCGGATCTGAGGATGCTCTGGCCAGACCTGATGGCGCTGCTCAACTCCAGTGGAGGGTGGACTAGAGAGCTCAAGGCAGTTTCGGTTCCTTCTGACCCTCTTTGTTTTGGAATGTGAAAGTTGGGTTGACTTTTTAGGCTCCTTTAGGACTGCAGTTCCCCCAAAGTTCTCAAGGGCAGAGTCCAGGTGATACCCAGCACCCACATCTCTTTTCTTGCTCAATGCCCACCCACCAAGCATGTCACAGAAAAACCAAGGTTGACCCAGAACTCTACCCAGCCAGCCATAGACTGATTTTTGGGATACCACCAAAGCTTGAGAGCCATTTAACCCCCTTCCTGTCCCCCAGTTTTGAGGGCAGGATTTAGATTTTTTTAAAAAATCCAAATTTCTCATTGGAGTTCACGATTATTTCGGGAGGATATCAATTTGGAGCCTAAGTGAGAAACAGCCGGGTCTGAGTTCCTGCTCGGAAGACCAAGCCTAGCGTGGAACAGGGCCGCTTGGAGGGACGCAGGTACAGAGCACCGCCACGCAGGGAGACCCGAGGGTCACCTTCTGGGGTGACTGAGGCAGTGCGTGTCGTCCCTTTTCTCATCAACGGGCAGTAGAATCTGGGACGGTAGAGGACAGTGGTCTCCAAAGCCTCCAGAAGACTCAGCCTTCGCCCTCCGGGAACAGCGTAAGGCAGGGAACCTGGGCGTCCTGGGACCGAGGCTGTCCGCGATAGGAGGAGGTGACCATCTCCAGGGCGTCCTGCTCTGCCAGAGCCCCCAGAACCCGGAGACGTGGACACTCCAAACGCAGGGCGGCTACTGCGCCCTGGCCCCCACCCCCGGGGACGCGCGCTGCTCGGACAGCTCGGGTCCGAGCGCAGGGAGGGCACGGCGCGGGTAGTAGCATCGAGCGCGCGTCCCAGGAGGGCCGGGGTCGGCGTCGCGGCGCCCAGGCCCCTGGCAAGGGTCCCGCTCGCTCCTACCTGCAGCGGGGTTGCGCGGCGCTCGGTCCTCTCTCGGCTCAGCGCAGCTCCCGCTCCGCGATCTGCGGAGTCCTCGAGGCGACGGGGGCGGGGCGAGGGGGCGGGGGCGGGCGGAAGGACGGGCCCACTGGGCGGAGTCTTGTCGCCCTCCTCTCCCGCCCCGTCTCTCTCCCTCCTCTCTCCGTCCAGGCCATGGTCAGCCTGTCTGCCTGTTCGCCTCTGTCCCTCTGTCCTTCCCTCCTCGGACTCATCTTTCTCTCATGGGTGACCCTGTGTAGTCGCGGCTGACTGTGGGTGGAGTGCGCGATGGCCTCTCTTTCTGCTCACCTTCAACCCTTGGGGACGCTGATACCCCCCGAAGCTTGTGTCAGGCCAGAGAGGTGCCAGAAAGACTGTGCCCTACAGGATCTGGTCCTGGAGCCCCAGGAACTGTGCCTGGCTATGAAGGCACAGGTGGTAAACATGACAAACCTAGGAGGCGCCCCAGGGATGAGTAGGGGTGCACACAGCCCCCTCCAGTTTCTGAGGTCTAAGAAACTGTGCCCTGGACTTGCAAGGACTTGCTCCCCTTCCCCTGGTCAAGTCCTGACCTTGCACCTTGCACAAAGAACCCCCGGAATGGGCCATGGCTCCTCCACTCCAGGTCACTAGGGTAGAAAGGCTTCCTCCCCCCTCTGACCAACTCTCCTCCACACCTCAGTCTCCAGGACTGGCATTTACCCACCAACTGGTCCCTGACCCTTCAGCCACCCAGTGTGCTTGAGATCACCCTGACTTGTGCCTCTTGCCCTTGAGCATGAAACATTGGGGTCCTTCTTGACCCTGTCCCACCTACACTGATTACCAGATTCTTTGCCCTGTGATCAACATCAGTACTTCTAGTAAATACTCAGTGAGCCCCTTCTGTGTGCCAGTCATGGTCACAGGCCCAGGGGTGCTTTCAGTCAGCTTTCTATCACTACAACAAAATACCTGAGGTAATCAACTTAAAAGGAGGAAAGGTTTGTTTGGTACTCAGTTGCAGAGGTTCCAGTCCATGGGTGTTTGTCCCCACTGCTTTGGACCAGTGGCGGGACAACAATTATGGTGCAAATGCATGGCGAGGGAAGCAGCTCACCTCATGACATCCAGAAAGCAAAGAGGGAGGAGGAAGAGTGAGTACCACTGTCCCCTTCCACTGCAGGCCCCAGAAACTTCCCTTTTCCCACCAAGCCTTGTCTCCTAAGGCTTCCTCTACCTCCCAACAGCACCAAAAGCTTGGGGACCAACCTTCATTCAATACATGGCCTCAAGGGACACCCAAGATGCAATCATGGCACTTGCCATGGTGGACAAAACTAGGCCCAGGGCCCAAGGTGGTCAGCTCCAGTGTGAGAGACAGGCTTCTACCAGCAGCCACTGGAGCCAGGACACAGAGTGCAGGGTCTCAGTCCAGCTTCCAGTGCAGGAAAGTTCCTCCAGGAGGCACCATGGTGGAGGACAGAGGAGGACTGGGACTGTCTGGACAGGGATGGGACCCTGCAGGGAGCAGGGACACGAAGGCAGTAAGAAAGGAGTTTGTGTTCACTTCCTGTCTTTCCATTTAGCTCCTTGAGGGCAGCACCCCAGCTTGTATTTGGGAAACCCCTACTTTCCTTCATATGGTTGACATGTGACCTGAGCTCAACCAATTGAAGCACATCACCCTGACCTCAGTGCAGGGACCAGTGAGAGATGCTGAGTTATGGGAACCCACCTGCAACTACACCAAAACTCTTGATCTGCACCAAGGTCTTGCAGTCTGGAGCTGCCACCCCTGTGACAGCCGCCTTTGCCACGCTCCACCACACTCCTGAATGAAGCAGAGGGCAGAACCAAAAGGAGGAAACCCAGATCCTGGTGAATGGCCTTGGGTCCAACCGTGTCTGAAGACAGTTTAGTTATTGGACTCATCATGTTCCTTTTCCCTCATTTTTGCAAGTTTGAGTTCAGCTCAAAACCAAAATAGTCCTCGTAAAGCCAGTGTTGGATTGAGAATATGGAGCAACCCGTTTACAAAAGAATAATAACAGCCTTTCCCATCCCTTTTTCTTCTTTCATATTTCCTGAATAACCTCACTCACAATTCTGTCTCTTTCTTTCTCACTTTCTCCAGTCTTGATCAGAAGTTAATTCCTCTTTCTCTCATCACCATAAACTGTTCTGCCTACCCCTGGAATCCACCACTGGATATCAGGTTGATTTCCAGGGCTGACCATTTGATGCGTGAGTCATCTGGACACTGCATCCCTCCCCCAGACTCAGTGCTGCCCACATCTTTGTCCTCATCACAGGCAGGTGGATGGGCACAGTGGCGCTCTGAGTGCTTTCTCAAGGACAGTGGGGCTTTTGCTAAGGGATGTGGTGTTGTGAAGTTGAGATGGCTGCAGGACCTACCATGAAAGTGGGGTGAAAATCTTCCCCCGTGTTCGTGTGTGCCTCCTGCAGAGCTGCACTCATGGCTGAACAGCTCTTGTTTCTCTCCTTGAATTGTCCTTGTGACTCAGTCGGTGGGCTTGCCTCAGGTTAGCAGGGATTTAGCACCTCCCAGGGCACTGATAATCCCTCAACAAGGTGAGCCAGCCAGATGAGCCCGAGGCCTCCGCAGGCCTCAGCACGCGCAGCCTGGAGTGCACCTCGAGCATGTTGCGTTTGTCCTTGCGTTGGTTTTCACAGAGACCTATTTCTGGCAAGTGAAACTGGTCTTCTAGTTACACTGTGATGTAAAGTTTCCTTTTGAGATACATTTATTTAATCTAAAAAGGGAAAATATTTAAGTAAATAAAAATAGATACAGTGCGCAGATTTTTGCAAAACCCTTGTGGCTGGCTTGCAAATGACTAAAGTTCAAGAAGCCTGATTTGGAGAACTATTTCATCCCTGTATTCATTCACTCATCAAATGTTTACTGAGAACCTGATGAGTCCAAGACACGGGGGAGGACTCGAGAGAGATGCCACAGTCCATGCAAGAGTCCACAGGAGAGGTCAGGGTCTGAGTGTGGATGGCTCGCTCGCCACATTAAAGAATTGAGATGACCCTGAGGGGCACTGGGGAGCCACTGACTGTTCAGGAGCTGATGGGTAAGGCATAGCTTAAGATATCTGAGTCTGGCCAGCATGCAGGGTAGATTTAAGGCGGGGAAGATTGTCTGGAGGCAGCTGTAGTACTGTAGATGTGAGGTGAGGAGGGTCTGGCACCTAACTGAGTTTCAGCACACAGTAGGCACTCGATAAATGGTTGGAAACCACCCCCACTAATATTCATGGGTGAATTCATTGCATCATAGACTCACAGGCCAGCAGACCGGAGGAGATCCTTAGATATCACCTGGATCCCCTATGGGAATGCCTCTGGGATGCCCTCACTCCCCTTCCATGGTTCAGCTGCACCCAGCCTGAGTGTCCCTCAAGATGTTCTCACCTCCCAGCCCTGATAAGTGGTATTTCCTCTGCTGGGCACTGTTCCCTCCTCCTGGCAGCTCTGCTTTGCTCTGCTCCAATGCCACCGTGATAATGCACACCTCCATTTCTCTTCCCCTGCCCAGGCACTGCAAGAGCCCACTGACTGGTGAACATCACAGTGGCCCTCTGGGGTGGAGCTGAGTGTCACCTCTGGGCATCCTACAACTGATCTGGATGTGCAGGCTGAGGTCCCAGACTTCCCTGTGCTTCTGGGAGCACAGGACAGGTGAGGTGGCTGAGCTAGAAAGAGCAGAGGCTTGGAAGGAGGGCACAAGAAGGAGCTGGGGATGAGCAGGTATATCAGAGTGGGAAGACTGGTGCCACCCCCGTCAGGTCACCACAGAGCACTCAAATGGGTGAGTCCTGCCTTTCGGTGCTTAGTTACTACTGTGCTGAGCTTCCCACTAGACAGGCATCACTGCGCATCCTTTCCAGTGGCTTCTGGTGGGTGGTGGGGGTCCCTGTTTACCAATGAAGACTCCAAGCAAAACCACCTGCCCAGGGGCCCACGGCTAGGAGGCCTGGTGTGTCCTGGGGAGCTGCTTGCTTTCTGGGTGTGAGGCTCTGCCTGGAAAAGTTCCTGTTTCCAGAGACCTCTGGTTTTCAGCCTGTGAAATGAGAGTGGGTGGAGACCTCAGCAGTCTATAGCGGCCAGCTAGACTGCCACGTGTGACAGCTCATGTCATGAGAGCTGCCACTTGGAGGCTGTCTCTCTCTGGGAGGTGGGTACAATCCGTGCTCCCCTGCAGCAGAGGCACAGAAAGGTTGAGGAACCAGCTGGGGAGCAGCAGAGGTACAGACTGATGCAGGAAGCACTGTGTGTGGAAAGTGTTGGGGCCGGGAAGGATGAGACCCAACCTTATCGTGGGTTACTGACACGTATAGCAGCGCGAGGACTGGACCGGTTAAGATGCGGTTAAAGAGAATATCGTCCTGCACATCCCATCTCCCTGGAACCTGAACCCCATGCTGAGCCCTGTCCTCAGGCACCACATGGATGAGCCCTTTCCTCACATGGGACCTATAGAGGCTCTGTCACAGAGACAAGGGGACTCAAGAGGGGCTGTTCCTGCCTCAGGTCACCTGGGTGGGATGGGAACCCAGAAACCCCACCTCAGTTCTGACCCTGTGCTCTCTTGCACTCTGTGGGACAGAATCTGCACAAACTGTTGCCCACCCACTGCCCATGCCCAGGTTGGAGGGCTGCAGCTCATCAGGAAAAGGGGCGCTGACCTGCACCTGTGTGTCCAGACACCACCACCTGAGGGCCTTTGAGTGGAACCAAGGATCCTCTGGAGACGGATGTGATGGGACCCAGTGTGTGCTGCAGAGTAGGCCTGGTCAGAGGGCTATGGAGTGCTGTTTTGGGGTCCCCAGAGCTGCCTCTGAGAACAGAACTGGGTGCAGGGTGCATAGGTCAGGATGTGGATCCAGCTATAAGTCAGGTGGTTGGGGCATCATGCAGGGGGCACTCCAGGCACCTGGTGGCACCCACGCCTCAGGATCCCTAGTAGGAGCTGAGGGAGCCAGGTGTTGGACCCAGCCACTGTTGACCACTGGCTCAGGACGGTTCCACAGGGCACCACTTCCTGGCCCTTCTGCTCTGGCCACCAGGTGGTGGGCACAGCAGTCTTTGAAGCAGCAAAACCCCAGCACACAGATGCAGGCAATGGCAGTAGGCGACGGCCAGGGTACCGAGGGTGGGTGATGTCCAGGGTTATAAGTGACACACTGTGTCCCCTCTGCTGGAGTAAAGGGGACGTGGTGGCCAGCTTGTGTAACTATAGCAAACACAAGAGAATGAATTTTTGAGGAGAAAAGGTTGATTTTGGCTCATGGATTTGGAGATTCCCGTCCATGGCGGGCTGGCCTGGTGCTCGGAGCTGTGGTGAGCAGCACCTTAGGGAGGGAGTGTGCAGTGGGACAGAGATGCTCCCTCCATGGTGGCCAGGAAGCAGTGGGGAGAGACCAGTATACCCTGTCCCCTTCCATGCCCCTACAAATTTACTTCTTCCCATCTTTTAAAGGCCTCACCTTCCAAGAGTGCCAAAGGCTGATGACTAAACCTTTGGGTGCCACTCCAGGCCCACAATGTCATGTGGCGGCCCACAAAGGGAGCAGCCAGGCCAGAGCATGGTGATGTCCTGAGGCCAATTACACTACTCCTTCTCTAAAGTTTCTGCCTTCCAAGAGCAGCAGGCATGGAGGTGAGGGAGCAGGCTTGGCCTTGGCGTGAGAAGTCCTCCGCTCAGTCTAGGACTTGCTAGCTGGGCATTGTTACTGGACCCAGGTGCCTTTCCTCACTCAGTCCTGGCACTTGAAAGCAGTGTGGGACACTCAAGACCTAGTGCAGAGCACTGCGCAGCCCCTGCGGCTCGAGGCACTGCCTGTCTCTATCTTAGGAAGCCCAGCAGCAGCAAATAACGCACGTGCCAATCTCATTATCTGTCACCAGAATGGCTGCTAATCACAATGCCATTAGTTATGAGAAAAAAGGGATCCAGCATTTTCATTCCAAGAGGAAGCTATTGACATGTTGGAAATAGTTCTGGAAGAGGGAAAGCCCATCGCTCTGGGCTCCATTAGAGTCAGTTTGCCATCAGTGGGCCTGGGCGAGCACGGGCCGGTCTTGCACCCCTCTCTGGCTCACCCTGACATGGACTGAGCTGCACAGAGCCCGGCTGGGACTCAAGAAGAGAGGAGAGACCAGGGCAGGGTTTCAGCTTGCCTGTTGCTGGAGGGGGATAGACATGGTGGCAGGTGGGGAGGAGGAGCCTCAGGGTTTCTGCATCTGCCTGTCCCCTCCTTCCCCAGCTCCACCTCCTCCCCTTTCTCTCCTCCTCTCTCTGGAGCTCTCAGACTTAACCTCTTTGCCTCTTGACACTTCCTCGTCCTTTTCTTTCTTTTTTTGTTTTGCTTCTTTTTCCGTTTTTTTGTTTTTGTTTTTGTTTTGGTGGGACTAGAGATTGAACCCAGGGCTTTTGCGCTGAGCTATATCCCCAGCCCTTTCTTAATTTTTTATTTTGAGAGCTTATTTGGAGGTTCTAGCAGAGGAGTACAGCTACTCATACACCCTTGACTGAAGAAATGGTCTATTGGAGGTAGCTGTCCTCTTCAACAGAGCATGCAACTTTGGGAGGGCCAGCTTTTTATTTTGAGACAGGGTCTTGCTAAGTTGCCCAGGCTGGGCAGGAATTTGCAGTCCTCCTGCTTCAGCCTCCCAGTGTGCTGGGATTACAGGCTTGTACCATTACAGCCTGCTTAACCACAGGTTTTGCTGTAGTTTATGTGTGCTGCTGTTGTACAATGGCCTCATATGCTGGTCATTATTCAGTCATATGCTTTCTGCCTGCCATGGTTTCTTGGTGACTTTTGTTCTGGGATATGTTCTCTGGTATGAGTGTGTACCCAAAAGGCTCATGAGCCAGAGCTGGGTCCCCAGAGAGGTACAATGCATGAGATGGCAAAGCCCTGAGGCCATGCTCCACATGAGGATCCTGGAATGCCCCCACGGGAAGGCCATGTGGGCAGGTGGGCAGTGGGCCTGAGATCAAGTCTATGTGCCCCAGGCTGGGTCCACCAGAGGAGGGTGCACTTCCGACTTACAGGAAGTCTCTAGGCAAGTGCAGCCCTACCCAGCTGCAGCCCTACCCTCTTCTTTGAGAAACAGTACCCCAACCTTTAGGAGAATCACCCTGCCTCCCCAGGTTCTGTGGCTTAGGAGGGGCTGGACCCAACTCCTACCAGCTCAAGAGAAGGGCACAGGAGTAGCATGGCCAGTCAGGATAACTTCGCCTTGAGTCTGGCCACTTGGGACAGCTTCTTCCCCCACCGCCAGCAACTGGTTCTCAGAGGAGCACATGACTCAGACTGGCCCAGTGAGAAATAATTCTGCACTTTCCTTCCTTCCTTCCTTCCTTCCTTCCTTCCTTCCTTCCTTCCTTCCTTCCTTCCTCCTTCTTTCCTTCCTTCATTTCTCCCTTGTTTCCTCCTGTCTTTTTTCTTTGGGAGTGCTGGCGATGGAACCCAGGGCCTCATGCATGCTGGGCAAGGCCTACCCTACTGAGGCACACCCTGCCTTTGCCTACAATGACTGTTTTCTCAGCATAAGGCAGAGCTGCGTAAATGTGACAGGGACCATACGGCCTCAAAGCCTGAGTGTTTACAAAATGGCCTTTAACTGCAAAGGTCTTGGCCCCTGGCCTTAGTGAGGTCCCAAGCAGAACGCATGGGACCCATTTAGAGCCCTGACTGTGAAGGAAACCACAGGTGCAAATTCTCCATCCTCTGCATGAATCAGGGCATGAGGGTGGGTACTTATAATTCCAGCACTCAGGGGGATGAGGCAGGAGGATTGCCAGTTCAAGCCCAGCCTTGGTGACTTAACAATTTAGTGAGACCCTGCCACAAAATGAAAAACAGGCTGGGGATGTAGCTGAGTTAGAAGGCCCTGGGTCAATCTCTGGTACTACACAATGAAAACAAAACAAAACAGCAAAAAACCAAACAACAACAACAACAACAACAACAACAAAGTCGGGACAGGGCTTTGGAGACTTCTGTGCCTATTAAAACCAAGAGGGGACTTCAGTATGAGGGGCAGGAGTTGAGGGAGGCTCAGAGGCATGAAATAGCAAGCAAGGAGAGTTCTTGGGAGGACCAGGCTGAGGCATTCAAAGTGGAAATTACAAAACATTCACAGAATCCTCTACTCCTTGATCCTCTTCCCCTGCCAGCTCTCCTCATATACAAGCAAGGGGCTAAGGTGGCCTGTGCCCTGTGCAAGTGTTCTGTGGGTGCCAGGCATCTCTCTGTGCCTCAGTTTCTTCACCTGTCTCTTGGATTTTGTGACAGTGCAGTGGGACATGTGTCATGTGCTGAGCACGGAGCTGGCCCCCAGGAGCATTGGTTGTCCTTAGGGATGGCTTGTTCTGGCTGGGGGAAGGGAAAGGTTTGTGGAGGTTGGAGAGAGTCAGGGGCATCCCAAGTCCCCTGCAGATGAGACTGGTCCTGTCTCATGGGGCCCTGTCCCAGCAGATTGGTTCTGAGTCCAGCAAGGGCCCCATGTCAGGACTGGTGGCCACAGGAAGAATCTGAGCAGTGCTACTGTGCACAGGGTGGGGGAGGGACAGTGCCACTTAGAGGTGACAGATGATGCAGTGAGGGGTGCATGGAATTACTAGATGGTTAGCTGGGGACAGAGCAACTCACAGCCATCTGCAGAGTTGTCCTTGGGGCTGGACTAGTGTGCACATATGTGTGCACCTGCACATTCACACCTATTCCGTGTCCCTCGTACACACCAAGCACTGTATATACCGAGAGCACAGGCCCCTGGGGATTTGTGTACCTCATTTCCTCTCACTCATGGGTGCCAGGCCATGGCCACTGAACTGGTGTCTCTTGGGCAGATTCCCTGCTGTTTTGGTTGCATCCTGTCCACAAATATCTCCTGCCCTCTCTGGAGGACCCTATGTCCCCTCCTGCCAGGCCGAGGCTTGGAGGTGTTCCCGAGTTGGCCACCAAAAAGCCACGTGGCCCTTTGTGCTCCTCTGTGGTGCTCAGTGGTGTAAAAGTGACCCTAGGTCCCATGGTGCTGGGCCCAAGACTCGGGAAATCTCTGAGAATCACCTCTATGCTTCAAGCCAGGCTGCTTGTTACTGTGACAAAAATCAGCCTGGGCTGACAAAGGGACCTGCCTAGCACTCCCGCCAGGCTCACACCCTGCATAGACATGCAGTGTTCACAAGCACACACACACCACACACACACACACATACACACACACA